>JADWPL010000018.1:0-263185 GCA_016109495.1 Phialophora tarda | reverse complement strand
GACCTGACCTGACCTGACCTGACCTGACCTGACCTGACCTGACCTGACCTGACCTGACCTGACCTGACCTGACCTGACCCGAATTGACCTGATAGTACCGCGCCTGATAGTACCGCACCTGATAGTAGCGAACCGAACACAGTAAATTACATTCCAGGTACTGTTAGATCGAAGTCGTCGCGTGAGCGTGAGCGTGAGCTACTTCGAGAGAAGACCAAGTATCACATTGCATCACTCAATATTTGGCATGGCATGGCATATGATATGGGCTTCAATGCTAGAGCTTGTCGAGGAATCAATCAATTCCATCCACTGCCGGAATTTGACGCCTATTACTCGGTACGTAGGGGCTTAGGGGCTTAAGTTAAGCGTTGCAAGTGCGGTGGGCAAGGCTCTGTCCCTGTCCCTCCTGATAACGGGTTGGTCAAACTAGAAAGCGAGCAACAGAATCAGAAGATCTGGGCGAAGGACATGGCATTCCAAGTCAAATAACCAGGTTCGAAGCCATGGCCTCAAATCACACAATCAGGTCAAACCCCAAGGCCCTCCTTCCGGCTTCGCCGCCTAGAATCCCGGCCTCTCCGGTATGCAGCTTGAAGCTCCTCTCTCCGGGCCCTCGTCGAAAGTCCTCGGGCGGTTTGCCATCCAGATAATCCTCCAGCTGGCGCTTGATGTAGCTCTTGTTCTCCGCCGTCCTGGGCGTCGCGGCAATGTATGCGACGCTGGCATCGTGGTCGCCGTTGTGTTCGACCTCGACCGCGTGACACATCTGCGTGAATTCGTTAGCCTAAACTGAGGGGGATCGACGAGCGTGAAAGGAAAGAAAGGTCAACGTACGTCTGCGTGCCACCAGACGGTGTCGCCCGGGTTCATTTTGGGAATGCCGACCATGCATTCCCGGAGGCGAAGATGGGGGTGCGACGACGGACTCAGCAACTGGCTGTCCTCCCTGAAGGTGCCGGGAAACCAGGGGTTCTCGACGTCAAAGGTCCACTTGCTGGCGTCCATGACATCTGCCTCGGACTCGGACTCGGGGGCCCGGAAAAACGGTCGCAGCAACATGTACGCAATGGTCCATTTGACGTTGGGATAGAGCATCAGGCTGCCTTCGCCGGGGCCGGCGGATGTCAGAGCGGTCCAGCCCTGGAAGCTCCTGAAGACTCGTGAATGGGCGCTGCCGGGGAACATGGCCTGCTTGGCGTGCTGGCGGGCGCTCAAGTCGTAGTTGTCGAGTGACTCGGGGTTCCCGGAGAAGACAGCGGCATAGACGGACTGGTAGGTCGGATCGGCCCAGCGGCATAGACTGCCTGCGTCGATGTGTGGGCCGAGACCGCGAAAGGCCACGCCCGGAGGCCGGATTCGAACCCCGTCCGCATATGACAGCGGCTCCGGCGAGTAAGAAGAGCCTGACTTGTCATGCCACCAAGAGTTGAGCTCCTCGGAGAGTTTGAGCTGGTTGGGATGCGAGCGCGCGGCCATCTGCGTGGGAGAATAGTACAAGTTGAGAATGAAGGGCGTCTCCTTGGGCCAGCCTGTGTTCCAGTGTCAGCGAACGACATGCTTTGTGGCAGGGGGTAAAGGGGGGTTGTTTGCCCGCCAGGAAACATCACATACCGCCAATTGATGCGCGGTTGGCGGCAACATATTCCTTCAGGCCCTCGAACCACCCGTCGGCTTGCTCGCGACTGACCACGCCTCGCACGACGAAGCATCCAACGTCCTTCAGGGCCTGCTTTCGCTCGGGCGTCAACTGCCAGACTTCGTCGAACGAGACCTCCGGGATGGCAGAAGTCCCTTGCTCGGCGATGCGGTCCGTGACGGACTCCAGTTCCTGGCAGACCTTGAGCCAGCTCTTGATGATATTGTCCTTGCCGAACTTCGCGGCAATCGTTCTTTTGTACCCGACGAGATCGTCGCCGGGCTCGGCTTCCGCAGCTGTGAAGTCGGGCCAGTCTGGCCAACTAAGCAGTCTTCCGGGCATGTTTGCGTCGCGTCTGTGTGTGATGTCCTCTCACCGACCAAGCGCCACCATCCAAAGCATTTAAGAACCAACAAGTCGGATGGAAAGCGATGACCAGATGGGGAACCGTCAACGGATATCCACGACGCGATGTGCACAATTGAGTTTCTGAACTACTCGGCATCAACCAAGCATTCGTGCAAGCTTTAGTTCCAGGTGACTGGAAAGCCGACCAGCCAGCCACACACGGAAACCTTCACAACGACCGGCAGAGGTGTACTCGGATAACAAGATGATTTTCAGCTGGGTGACTGTCGACCGATTCGGAAACCTACACCCATCGCAAGCGAAAGCGGACATTGCCGTGCCACCCGATCAACAATCAATGGGCCCAGGCCCCTGCCCTTCTCCAGCATCTGTACAGATAAGGCGAAGTCGAAAGCACGGCACGTGTCTAAGCGCCCTCGAGAATGGCTGGCCCGGGCTGGCCGGGCTGTCCGTTTGAGAGATTGCGGAGACCTCCTTTGCTTCGATTCGAGATAACGGCCTTGCGCGGTAGGCATACGAGTTGTGTGCTGGGGGACGGGGTATTTGCGTGAGAATGGCCACTATATAGATATGTAGAGCGGGCCCTCGGTCGGCGGCGACATGGCTGCACCAGCAGTGATTGCCATACACATACAACAGTACAGGCAGAATGGCACTTCGTTGGGAGCTTCCGGCCAAGGTACCTTCGCGATCATGGCTCGCCTGCACCATCCTGGTCCTCACCTCGTGCGTGACCTCGACTGTCAGTATTATCATATCATAGACTCTGCCACCCTTGGATGACGCCGCTGACATGACGCTGTTAGACACTTGGCTTTGACGGGTCGATGATGAACGGGCTGAACATCCTGCCTTCGTACACGGACTATTTCACCTTGACCACGGCCACGCTGGCACTCAACACGGCGTCGGTGTGGATTGGCAGCGCCGTCGCAGGTCTCGCATTCGCAAAGGTTCCGGACTGGATCGGTCGGAAATGGGCTCTGTTCGCGGGTGCGGTTTTCACCATCATTGGCGTCATCCTCCAAACCGCTGCCCAGAACATCGCCATGTTTGTCGTTGCGAGGATCATCATCGGCTTTGGAACCGGTGCCTCTTCCATTGCTGCTCCTGTGTACTTGTCTGAGACGGTACCCGTCAAGCTGCGAGCGTTGTCGCTGGCCCTGCTGTATGACTTCTGGTATGTGGGTAAGTATACTATTCGTCGTGGTGCGAGCCGGGTACGGGAAAAAACGGGTAGCTGACAACGTCGAACAGGGGGGTTGATCGCCGCCGGTGTCACGTATGGCACTGCAAAGATGGACTCGACATGGGCCTGGCGCCTCCCATCGGCCCTGCAGGGTCTGTTCAGCCTTATGTGCATCATCCTCATTCCATTCACGCCGGAGTCGCCTCGCTGGCTCCAGGGCCAGGGCCGTAGTCAAGAGGCTCTTTTGGCATTGGCCCAGACACATTCGAATGGCAACATCGACGACCCTGCTGTGATGGTCCAGTTCCGTCAGATCACCGACACCCTTGCCTTTGAGAAGTCGTTCGAGAAGCCGACGTTCGTCAAGCAACTGGTCGACAGCTCGTCCACGCGCAGGCGCATCTTCCTGGTCTGCACTGTCGCCGTCTTCTGTATGCTGTCGGGCAACAACATCATCTCCTACTACTTCGGCACCATGTTGACGCAGGCTGGCGTCACAGACTCGACCACGCAACTGGAGATCAACATCATCTTGAATGCATGGTGTCTGGTTGTCTCCCTCGTCGGCACCGCCATGGCCGACAAGCTCGGCCGGAAGTCCCTCGCCGCCATCTCAACCGGGTTGCTGACCATCTTCATCTTCATGGTCGGCGCCCTGACAAAGGTCTATGGGAATTCCGACAACAACTCAGGCATCTACGGCACGGTTGCTGCCATTTTCTTGTTCCAGGGAGCGTACAGCTTTGGCTGGACGCCCCTCACGGTGCTGTACCCGCCCGAGGTCCTCAATTTTGGCATCCGCTCCGTCGGCATGGGTGTCTACACCTTCCTCGTCAATGGCGTCGGCCTGATGGTGACGTTCGCCTTCCCTTTTGCGCTAGAAGCCATCGGGTGGAAGACGTACATGATCAACGGCGCCTGGGACGTTCTCGAATTGGTCGTCGTCTTGGTCTTTTGGGTGGAGACCCGTGGACGCACGCTCGAGGAGATCGACGAGAACCTCGACGGCGAAGTCCATTCCGAGGCCCCGAAACTGCAGGCCATCCTTGGAGTGGCGCCGGAAGAGAGAGCCGAGATTGTCGATGCCTTAGAGTTGAGGAAGGAGATTCTGGTCCAAGGCGAGGTCAGAGAAGTCACGAAGGATTAAGGCGAGGACGGCGGAGAACGTGAGGGCGCTGCCTGCCTGCCTGCAATCACGTCGTGTCGTCAATCTTCGCGCCGGGGATTGAGGTCGTATTACCGTAATACGTTATAGTCCTCTCTAGGAGGTCGACACAAAGGTATAATAACAATGATGCTGAATTGCTCGCTACATCCAAGGTGCCCGTTGGTGCTCGTCGGTTGTAAAGCCATCGTGTCTCCCCCCTCCTATTTGATCTTTCGGGAGAGAGTGAGGGGTGCTGGATCTACAAGGTAGGTGTTGACTTATAGGAAGAGCTCTCAGGGGACGCCTTGCGAAATGGGAGCAAAGCAAGGAGGATTTCCTCGCTTTCTCACCTCGGTTTGTATGGGCCGATACCCCGTGTTCGAGCGTCCCCAATTGGTGGTCCCGAGTAACGAAATAAGAAACCCCCGAGGTTGATCTGAAGACTTCTAAAGAACTTTTGGAAGAGAATTTCGTGGCGTGCGAGCTGCTCGCCATTCTGAGTCCCTCCTCCATATTTGCCGAACCTGCCAAAGGCCCGGTGCTGCGTCTAACCTACATGGATGATAGTAGGAGCGCGGCCTCCTGCCCTGGCGAGACGAAAAAGGGGATTATAGTAATTGTAATTACCCAAACTATGCTGATGTCGATGTCGCGATTGCCGTTGCCGTTGCCGGGGCGTTCGTTTTAGGACGTGCGCTCCGTGGGACATCCCAGCGTAGACCCGCGGTGGTCCTGTATTTGTACCCACGATGTAGGGAGTACTCCTCGCTGTGTGTTGCATGACCGTCAAAGGCCTGCCCAGTTTGGGGTGCTTCAAAGTGGCGAGGCACTCTCACCAGCTTCTGGGGCATTCGTGGACGTGCTTGTTTTGGTCAGCGTAATCTAGACATAGAGACGCGTGGTCATTGGGAGCAAAAGCCGGCCATCGTGGACTCTGACAAGGATTATAGCTTTTCTGAGATTCGAGAGAAGCTTGGACCCTGGCTGATTCGGATTTTTATGTCAGGAATCGGGATCAGAAGTCGCGAGGCTGGAAGCTTTAGGCGGCCGTGTGGCGTTTTCTTTCTGCCGAGGTGTTACAGCTGGTACAGTTCTCCGTAAGCATCATTTTCCGAGCTCGCTTTGAGCTCGCAATGTCGTGGAACGCCTCGGCGATAAGCCATTCTGGATGAAGCACTAATTACTTGACCCTCGTTCGATATGTCAACCCAACACCCCTCGCCATCGCTCCCAGTGAAGAGGGTAACGGCTTGTGAATCCTGCCACAAGAGAAAAGTCCGTTGCGACCTCAACCTGCATGAGAGCACGCGCGAATGCTGCTCGAACTGCCGGGACTCACAGACGTCATGCTTGTAAGTCTGGGTGCTGATCGAACAGTGGGAAGCCATGAAAATTGACAATCACTATACAAGACCGCACACGAGGAAGCGCAGGCGCGTGGACTCCGAGACGGATGCGAGTCCGCGGCCCATTGAGGTCAAGAATGCGAGACCTCTCACGGACGCCGACGGGCCCGGGACGCCAGCCCAGCAGGCCAGCTATCTCGGCCGGAGCGACTACCTCACGGCCCACTTGGAGATTGACGAGGACGATGCAACCCATTACCGTGGGCCCGGCCTACGGGCAGGCGCCTTCCATGCCTTTGAGGCCCGGATCAGGCGCAACGTGTCGTCGTTGGAGATTCCCCGAGGGACGTTAAGGCAGAGTCTGCTGAGGAATTTCCTGCACTGGTGTCGTCCATGGATGCCCCTCGTCAGTAAAACGGACCTTGAGAGGCTCGATGCCAGGAATCAAGACACGCTGCTCGTGACGGCAATGCTCGTGGCTGGAAGTATAGTTTCCTCGGCGCCAGAGGTCGTGGAACATGGGCGACGATGCTATCAGCGGGCAAAGGTGTTGTTCTACACCAATGCGGAGCAGAACCATCTGTACACCATCATGGCCACCATATTCCTGCAGTGGCTGAATCCGTCGGGCCCCGAGCACGTGTCCATCGACAACAGCAGCTTTTGGCTCCGAACTAGCGTCGCGCTCGCTCATCAGATGGGGCTCCATCGCGAGCCCGAGCCAAGGATGGCTGAGGCCAAGCTGCGCCGGAGGATCTGGTGGACATTGGTTGTAAGTGAGACTGATGGCTTGGCCGGCACCCTGATCGCCTACGCAGATGGACGGCGAGCGATGCTAATTATCCGCGCGACAGTCCAGAGACAATCTCATAGCCACGAGCCACGGGCGCCCGAGGGCCATGAACGCCGAAGATTCGAATGTCCGTCCTCTACGCGTGGAAGACTTCGAAGGCGGCGACGACGATGCCCTCCTCTTCCTGCAGTTCGTCCAGATCACCTCCATCCTTGGAGACATGACGGAACATTACCGGCGCGGGACGCTCTCGGACCGCAAAAAGATCGACTTCGAGGACTCGCTTCGGGGGTGGCTCAACGCCCTGCCCTCGAGTCTCCGGCTGTATCATCCCGAGACGGAGACAGAGACGAAAGTGTACAGGCTGACCGAGTACAACTTCAAGTTTCGCCAGCTGCACGTCCTGTACTTCACCGCGCTGATCATCCTCTTCCGCCACGACAACAAGGACGATCCGCCCGCGCCGGTGTCGCTGCTGGCCGCGTCGTTCATCTCAGGCATCTTCGAGGAATACCTGACGCACGAGGACATCCCGCACCTGTCCGTGACGTCGATCTTCTACCTCATGGTCGCGGCGCTGCTTCAGCTGTCGTACCAGCGATTTCCGTCGCTGGCCGCCGACCGAAACGAGGAGATCGACATTATGAGGCTATCTCTGGACGGGTTGAAGAAAAGGTTCCCCTCCGCGATCGGCGCCGAGAGGGTGGTCAATCAGATGATGAAGCAGTCGACCACGGTATCAGACACCCCACAATCGATCCATATGATCTTGACGCCTGAGGAGGCCGAGTTCTTCGCCCCCTTTGGTCCTGAGCTGTGCCGCCAATGGGGCTCGATCTTCAATCCTCGGGCAGTGGCGCCGGCTGCAACGGGTGACTTTGCTAGAGTGGGTACCGTTAATGTCAATCCTAATGGCAATGGCAATGGGATACTGGCCTCGGCAATGGCAGGCCGCGGACACCAACAAGAACCTCAACTTATCGGGGGGTCTACAGGAGGAGTGGCTGGTCATGTCCGTTCAGACTCACCGTGGGACAACGGTGGCGCGCTGCTCCTCTCTCAAGACGATGAGGATACTCTGTTCTCCAGCGAACAGATGCTCGATACCGTCGGCCGCTGGTGGTGGGCAGATTGGGTGCCTGAAGCAGACTTGGATTTCTTTTCGAAGCCGTTGTGAGGGCGAGGTGCCGTAACAATCCTTCCCTGGCCGTGCCTGAGGAAGAAGGGAAAAGGGAAAGAACGGAAACAGAGTGCCACAGACGTTAACATTCCAGTGAACATTGAGACAAGTTTCGGTCGAGCCCCGTGTTAGAAGTGCAAGTGAGGTCAAGGTGAAGGAGAAGTGATTTCTCCCTAAGGCAGAATATGATACTGTAGCTATATGTTTTATTCCTGCTATCGTGGCCAGCATACCCCGTACATCATCATACGGTAAGCTGTAATCCGTTAAGACAGTCTAGAGTCTACCTAGGTAGGTAGAGTCTCGAGTCTAAAGTATATTATACAGTATAGTACGCCTTGAAAATAAAATGGGAGGAGAATGGAAGGTCTCTTTTGGACTTCATCCTCTCCATCCTCTCCGCCTTCAACTTCCTAAGTGCTACTGGATAGTTTCCCATTAATGATCTGTTTCTGTTTTCTGGTTCCTGTTTATAGTTCGTAGGTTGCAGCAATTTAGAGTGCTTCAACCGATACAACATGGAATACTTCTAGCCATAGAGACAGAGACGAGAGACGGAAGCAAGCGACAAAATCATCTCAAGCACTGGTTAATCCATTGCAGACATTAAGTATCAGCACATACAAGTACTTCACTATGGACCTTGTCCTCATCCGCCTTTCATCCCCAGCAGCGGGTGCAGTTTGCCGCCTTCGCAATTTGCTATGCGTCGTCGCTATTAAGCCCTCCGCATACTGTGCAATATATCCATCCATGCATCCAGACAATATGTCAATGGCCTTTTTGGTCGTAAGGAGTGTGTCTATCATTTGTTGGTCGTAAGGAGTGTGTCTATCATCTTTTAGTCGTAAGGAGTGTATCATCTTTTGATCGTAAGGAGCGTGTGGTTTTCTGTTCGTGTCGTTAGGATTGTATGTATGATGGTGTGCTCAGGTCGGTGTGCTGGTTCCACGGCTGAGAGTTTCAATACAAGCGGGTACTGACAAGCTGAGCAGGCGTCGTCCCGCAGCCGCCTTGGATGAACCATCATTGGCGCCAAGGTGCGGAATCAACGTCGCAAGAATCGAAGTCTGAATTTTGATGTTGTTCTGGTTCCAGTCAAAGCATTTCTCAGCTCGCGGAAGGAAACGCGTCCCGCGCATTCATTTATGCGAGGGCGACCAAGCCGACAAGGCCGGCAACCAGAGCAATCGCGGGCTTGCCATTGCTGCTGGCAGCACCAGTGAAGGTGGCAACTGGGGGAGCGGTGTAGCTAGCGGGAGCAACGCTGGTGGCCTCGACCGGAGTGTAGGTCGCAGGAGCGACGGTGGTGCTCCAGTCACCCCAGGTGGCAGCTGGAGATGGAGTGCTCTCAACGGGAGCAGGGACATATGAAGTCGAGACACTCGATGGCGCCCAATCGCCCCAGACGACAGAGGATGAGACCGGAGCTGGAGCGGGAGCGGGGGCGGACCAATCTCCCCAGACTGAGCTTGAGACGGGGGCGGGGGCGGGAGCTGGAGAGGACCAGTCTCCCCAGACTGAGCTTGACACCGGGGCAGGGGCTGGAGATGACCAGTCTCCCCAGACGGAGGTGGTCACCGGGGCGGGAGCTGGGACTGTTGAGGTGGTCCCTGCGAAAAACTGTTAGACCATGTCAAAGTGCAACGGAAAGAAGAATTCTTCGTAGGGAGACAGTTATTTAGGAGGCATGGGACACTCACAGTCACTCCAGACGTGCGTTGTCGTCTTGATAACAGGAACGGTGGTGGTGGTGGTCCCTGTTGAGTAGTTAGAAATCGGCTCAGATCATCGTCCTAAACAGGTCTTTGAAGCGACCTGGATTGGATGAGGAGGGTAAGCTCACAGTCACTCCAGACGTGCGTTGACGTAGCGGGGGTAGTAGTGGTGCTAGTCCCTATTGATGAGTTAGAAATCAATTCAACAGATCGTCCTAACCAGGTCTTTGACGCGACCTGTATTGGATGAGGAGGGTAAGCTCACAGTCACTCCAGACGTGCGTTGACGTAGCGGGGGTAGTAGTGGTGCTAGTCCCTATTGATGAGTTAGAAATCAATTCAACAGATCGTCCTAACCAGGTCTTTGACGCGACCTGTATTGGATGGGGAGGACAAGCTTACAGTCACTCCAGACGTGGGTTGATGTAGTGGTAGTGGTGGAGCTGGTCCCTATTGAAGAGTTAGAAATCGACTCCGAAGATCATCCTAACCAGGTCCTTGACGCGACCTGTATTGGACGGGCAGGACAGGCTTACAGTCACTCCAGACGTGGGTTGACGTAACAGGGGTAGTGGTAGTGGTAGTGGTGGTGCTGGTCCCTATTGAAGAGTTAGAAATCGACTCCGACGACCGTCCTAACCAGGTCTTGATGTGACCTATATTGGACGGGAAAGACAAGCTCACAGTCACTCCAGACGTGCGTCGACGTGGCGGGAGTAGTGGTGGTGCTTGAGGTCCCTATTGAGTAGTTAGAAAGCAATTGAGATGATGATTGTCCTAACCAGGACATTCGTGTGACCTATAGCCGAGGAGGGGCAAACTTACAATCAGACCAGGTGACAGGGGCAGTGGTGGTGGTAGTAGTGCTTGCTGTGGTCCCTGTTGAAAGGTTAGGATCCAATCGAGATGATGTTCTCAACAAGTCTTCAATGTGACCTGTATTGGATGGGGACGGAAAGCTCACAATCAGACCAGGTGACGGGGACGGTGGTGCTGGAGGTGGTGGTTGTCGTCGTTGCTACGAGAGACGTTAATGCTGTACAAACTCGGAAGGTTGCTCAGGTTTGCTTTGCCATAGCTGTACAGTCGACACCCAGGTCTGGACCATACATCTTGGGAAAGAGGACGACTTACTGGTGGCGTTGCTCCAATCACCCCAGGTACTGCCCGCGCTGGCAACGCCGACGACGGACAAGAACGTAGCAGCCTTCATGTTGAAGATGAGTTGTGTTGCGGTTATGTTACAGCGAGAGCGTGAACAAGGGAAGCGAACGTTTGGAGCCTTAGCGAAGGAGCTCTGTGTAAAAAAACGAGGGGTGATAACAGCTGGACGAGTAGAAGAAGAGTTTCGCAGTCGCTTAATGGGATATGCGTGGTTTTGTAGGACTGCACCTTGGAGGGCACCTCTGCCCACTTTTCCTCATTCATGCTCTTTGTTCGTCGGTTCAGTCATGCGAGGGTGGGTGTAGAGGTTGCTCTCCACTTGCTCCGTACCGGACAAGGCGTGAGGTTGCTGGGGATCTAGCAATGTGCCGCATCGTTCCCATGCAACCAAACCTGTTCCTCACAACATCATGTCATAGTGGAGTACTAGAGCGGTTGGACCGAGTGGGTACAGAGTACTGCAAGGTCGCACTCGAATTTTCCCGGCCACGAGGATGAAGCTAAGCGAAGGCAGCTCGTATCCACTCAAAAGTTGAAGAGCCTGCCGCTAGTCGAACCTGGCAGTGTGTTTCTGGCGCTGAGAGGCCTTGTCTTGATGGAGGTTGCCGAGGCTCTGCAGCCAACCAGGTGATCGGTTGGAGCAACGAGGGTGCACATCACTTCGGGCAGCGCTGGAAGGAAGATGCGAAAGAACCTGCCTAGGAGCAGTCTGAACTCAGGAGACAGCAGTCAGCCCAAGCCACATAGAATCTCTCCGAGCCGGATCCAGCTTTCCGCGTTGCTTGGAAAAAGATCGAGCCACCCAACATTTTGAGGAAGGAGTACCGCGGCCCAAGTTGTACAGGAATAAGAGCAATTGTGGGTGAGCAGCGACATTGCCGACAACCGCAGTTCCGTATCGCTTTGAGCCGGTAGTCTCCCAGATCATGGTGCAGCCATGTCGAGGACGAAGAGCTTCGTGCCAATGGGCGCCTATCAATATCAGCCGCCTACCAATCGATAAACAACAAACAAGCGCGGATAAAAGTCGCCACTTGCGGAGTGCGTCGGGCTCGACTCGACCTTGGAAGGACAACCAGGTCCACAGACTGGTGACAATCATGACGGAATACCTGGTACTGCAAGAAACCGTCTTCCCTGTGTGCGCAGTCCCCAGTAGAGCTTCGCGATGGCAGCCAGAATCCTACAAGTCCTGCGATTTACTTCTGACACTGTTCTCTTGGATCTTTGTGTACTGCGAACAACGACTCGACCGGGGACTTGAGCATGCGACACAGATGTGCCAGAGGTGGGAAGGGCTTCGGGAGCCAGTGGCGCAAAAGCAGGAACATGGAGCCGGAAGATTCTTGGGTGAGCAAAGAAGAGGGTGTGGGAAAATTCTTGCGCGGCCGAGGTCAGTGGTCAGTCAGCCATAACACCAGGATCCAGGCCTTGAAAAGGCGCCGAAGCTTAAATCGACAGTGCCCAATCGTGGCCCGGTGCCTGGCCAATAAACACCCCCCAAAAGCCGCTAACGCCGCTAGTGGCACTAAAGTGAGACATGCAGGGTTTTCGTCTCTTCCTTCCATGCTCGTCCACATCGCAAACTCTCGATCGATGGTTCTCGCTACCTGGCACATCGCACCATCCACGCCAATGTGACAAGCTCCTTCGATTGCTGTCTAGGGTCTTCTCTGTGACCTCGTCAGGCGACCATTCAGTACGAGTACCTTAGTAAGTGCCAGATCTTCTGACCGGCGCGCATGGGGAAAATCTAGCGATAGTGGTGTACGAGTACCTCAGTGCGGGAACTTCTACTGGGGTAGAGAATATTGTAGAGGTAGCCCAGTACCGAGTACACAGTACCGAGTACTCCCGTACGGAGTACACGATACCCAGTGCAAAATATCCATTTGGTGGAGCCATCCAAGTACCCAGTATATTTTTAAGTGCCCACCCATCCATGCTGAGCTTGGTGGCGGCGGGATGTGGTGCCATATGTGTATCGGTACGGAGTATACCCAGGCCAGTACCTCGTACGTTCCGTTCCAGAAGGATGTCGAGCCTCGCCGTCTTCTCTACGGAGTACTCCGTACTGGATACTGGGTACACTCTGGGCGTAGTCCTGAGCCCCAGGCGCATTTGGATACCAAGTATGGAGCACCGAGTATATACCAGCACAGTGAAGAGAAAGTCAATTTCCCATCTCGACTCGGAAACCGCAAGGTGCACAGTATTCCGTATGCAGTAGTACACAGTATGCATTCCGCGTACTTGGAGTAACGCGCATCGTCGGCGCTTCTCAGCATCGACCCTCAACATCACACCGATCTCCACCTTCGTTGAGACAGCCCTAAGCCGGACGGAGGAGTGTGCTTCACAGGCACGAAAAGTCCTTTGCGCTGCTGCAGCGTGATGGTGGGCGCCTGCAAGTATACTGTGTAGTTGTCCTGTACCAGCTTGGGCAGGAAGGAGCACACACGACTAACTCGGCGTCGTGCGCAACAGAAGAGCGCCACCGAGAATCACGATGATTGCTCTGTATTGCTGTAGTACACAGTCGCCTATAAGTTGACCTGCAGAAAAGGTAGCTTCTGGCCTGAATTTGCGAAAAATGGTGCTTCATGGCGTGCGTCCCCCTGATAGCACAAGACAAAGCGGGCTGTACAAGCACTGCGAACCTACTGCCGGTTCTTTGGCGAGATCTGGATGAATTCCATGCCGCTGTGTCCTCCGTGACTGAAGCAGCTGATCAAGGCTGGCGAAAACAGTCTCGACCTACTTCCATCTAGCGACCTAGCACGTCGTCACGACAAGTCGGGACATACTGTACTATCAATACCGGACACTTGTCGCCTAATTCCCACACCTCTATGTAGCGTAGTGATCAGCCGTCAAAGTACGGACTCGTCACAATTGTGCTGTCACGCCTCAATGCGCGCCTTTTCGGAGTTGCTTGCTTGGGCCTTGACTTGGATCTCGATTTCGAAACGGATTTCGTGCGTGATTCTTCATCTTCATCTTCATCTTCGTCTTCATTGTCAGGTTCGATTCTCGTTGGAGTGGTCGCATCAAGTTTCTTCCTCGCCCCTGTACTTGTCCGCGTCAGTCTTTGTTGAGCTGCGGATTGAGGTGTTGATTTTGTGGTACTGCCACGGGTCTGTCCTTTGCGCCTGGAAGAGCTGGGTTTGGGTCGGGCTTCGGATCGAACGGGCTTGAAATCCTCCGACTCGTCGCCCTCATCCTCACTGATTTCACCGCCCGTCGCTCCGTTCACGTCACTCTGACTGCGATCGTCAACGGCGTTATTGGCTGTCTCTGCCTTGCTGCCGTTTTTAGAAGTATCGATGCTGCTGACCGATACCGAAGAGAGATCGGAGGTCTCATCGTCTTCATCTTCTCGGAGTGGTGACCTCCCTGGTCTCTGTCGACGGAGCAGGTGTTTGGGAGGAGAGACCGATGGTGGTGTGGGATATTGAGCTTCGGCCGCTCGTTCTGCGCCCATCGAGCTAGAAGAGCCCATCATGCGTGGTGCCTCGACGTCTTCGTCGTCATTGGGATGATACCCGACTTCAAGATCACTGCCGGGACGCTCCTCATCTGACTCGGGAAAGAACCCGCCTCCAGGGACATCGTCCTCAGCAGGATCTCCATCTTGCTGTGCCACAGGAACTTCGTGGTCACTCTCCAGAATAATTGGCTGCCCGGCACTCCTCCCAGTCGTCAATTCGTCGATTGCATCAGCTCCGTATGTGTCCCTGACTCTTTCTCTAATCCTCAGCCCTATCACGAACTTTCTCCACGTGTCCAACACAATAGCCTCCAGTTTCTTCTCTTCCTTCGCCCTCTGGACCTCGTTATATTCGTGCCAGGCATCTCGGACAGCCCGTGCATTCTCTTTCGCTACGACCACGCCCGTGCACACCGGCACGGCGCGCTTATTCCCAAACTCGAATCCAGTGACGGCCTCGGCGAAATCGATCTCCAGCTTCTTGCAGATGCGGACGGTTCCGCGAAGAGGGACGTGCACTGCGCCTTTTGGGACCATACTGGGCACAAAGCAATCGATATTGCCATAGGCATTCTTGGGGATTTTCCCGTCGACAATAGGTGGTGGGACGATATACTCGGTTTGGTCCCAGCTGTAAAGGCCCTGCATCTGTTTTTCACCTGTTACACGCTCATGTTCTTCGGCCTCGCGTTTCCGAGTTATCGTCACGGCGCGGACCGGGACCAGTTTCAACGGTGCTTCTCCCGTCTTAGGGCGCCGACCTTCCTTGTGCCATGACTCCGCAGTCAAGCAGCGTTCGACGTCGGCGCGGCGGTAAACGGGCTCGTGTTTCAGCTTGTCGCCTTTTCCTGAGACGAACGTACGCACGGCTGTGGCACCTGTGCGGAGTGCCTCTTCACGGCGGAGGAAGCGTTCGAGGACAAAGTCGGCTGAGGATTTGAGGGACTGGAGAGTGTCAACATCTTGGTTGGTTTCTTTCTGCTCACTTCGTTGAGGGGCCAGGTCGGTTGCGTCCTCGATGTCGTCGACGGGCGTTCTTAGTAGGTCGGGCCGGACGTAGAAGCTCATGACACGCTTAAACCAGTCGTACTCTTCGTAGCGTTTGACTTTGCCGTGTTTGTTATAGATGGGAATCTTTTCAATTGGATAGCGGAAGCCTTTGGTTTTGCCAGGCCAGATGTGCTTTTTGAGATAGCGCACTGTGACGTCCTTGGCTGTCCCATCGGAGGAGTACGCGATTACATAGGCCATGACGGTCTTTGTCTTTTCCGCCTTGATGCCGCGGGGTTCAAAGGCCGCGAGAGCGTCAGGAGTTGTAGCTACTGGAGAACTGAGGACGAGGGGCGAAACAGGCAAGATTTTGTTTGTGACGGGAGAAATGGCTTCAGTCCAGTAGATGGGGAACGGGTGTTCGCGGTCGTATTTCTGAGGCTGCCTCTTTTTTCGAGCCGGAGTCACGTCAATGATGGACTTGTCGTCGTCTTCGTCGTCTTCATCCGACTCAGAGGATGTTTCAGGAACAGAATTACTGCCCCTCTTCCCTTGACGTCCTTTGGTCTTCGTGATCTCCGAAATGGACTTGACTTCAACTGAGTCGGACTCATCTGATGTCGTATCCATATCAACCGCTTGAGCGGGTGTCCTTGGCAGCATCTGTTCGGCCTTTGTCCAGCCATAGCCGCTGGGTTGGAGACTCGCCACCAGCCTCGCCTCGATGCCCAGACCTCTGAGAAGCGCTGTAAACAGCTGTGCGCCGACGTCCCTCGAGCCTTCAAGTCGCCTAGCGAGGGCTCGAAATTCTTGAATATTCTTAATTCGCTCGCCATGCCGTTCATGGTCATAATCGCCGTTCTGCTGGGATTGAACAATCTGTTTACGTTCGCGGGTAGTGCCATAACCGCCTTTCCGCAGGCCTGGGGCAGTAATTGAAAAATTCTTCTTCCAATAAGCGGCCAACACTTTCAAGAGCAAGATCAAGGGATCGCCGTTGCTCATGTCTGGTTGTCCCTTGTCGAGGCGCTGGCTCGGTCGACCCCAATCGCGCTCACGACGTGGATCGATCGCCTTTTGCTTTCCGCGACTCTTACCCTTGACGGTGTTTCCGTTGTTTTCAGCCTCCTCCGCCAATGCCAGTCCGCTGGATCTCTTCCATTTCTCGACTTCTTTCTTGATTGGAGGCGGTAAGTTTTGGACAAGAATCTGCTGCACCTCCCTGTCTGATATCCACCTGTTCCGAATCGCGTTATGCCAGAGCAGGAACTGTACATGCAGCTGATGAGTGCAAATCCTAATCTGCTTGTCCCGTTTCGAAGGAGCCTTCTTCATGTTGGCCGCTGCCTGCTCAAGCCAGTTCTCACCTTCATCGTCCCGCTTGCGTAGCGTGATCTCGATGGGACCATCCGACTGAGGCTTGTACTCCGGTAGATTCTTGTGGTCATGTTTGTGACTGGCAGCATCTTCCCACTCTATGTCATCCTCCTCGTCCTCGTCATGTCTTCGGGCCGGAGCGGGCGGCTGGTTGCTTCTGGAGGGGATCTCCTCGAATTGACCGCTGTCGACATCGCTCAGAGAGGAGTCAGAATCGTCGCTTCCTCCGACAGAGAAGGTCTGCTTCCTTTCGAGGCCCGGTACATTCCTCGCCTCTGCGTCTAGTACATCTGCGAGTTTTGCCCGCTTCGTAGGCGTCGGTCGAGACGAGGAGGGTGGCGATGCGGACGACCTCTTTCTGGGTATGAAGGGAGGCATTGTGATTCGCGCAGCAAAGGACGACTGACGCCGAACTCTAGAAACATACAGGGCTGTAGTTAGTCGGGGGCAAATGCCTCCCCGTGTTGAATCGAGTCACCGCGAGCGAGACGCGCACCGTTGGCTGGAATAGTTAATGGGGACTTCGGGAAACGGTGACGTCGGAGAGACGATGACTAGGCGAGGAATGATAATCCCGCAGCTGCAGCTGCAGAAGCACAGAGGCAGATCTAGAGAGCCACTAAAGAATTTGTGCGGGGAGCCGTCGACTGAACGCACCACGAGGCACAATCAGGTACTCAGTCCTGCAGCTATACGTTACTCTCTCTGTACACTTGAGGCTCTCTTTGGCCTCACTCCAACTTCGCCTCGCGCAGGATGGCCGAAGAAACACCGCCAGCGCCGACTCACACCTACCACTGCCTCTGCACCACACTCATCTTGACCACAACGCATGACCTACGAACCCTTCCTCGCCGCCAGGAACCGGTTCAAGATGCGGCCCTAATCCTCGCTCCACCCGTCGACATCAGCCGGTCAGATGCAATTGAGATCGAAAGTGCTCAACCGGGAAGCTCGGTTATGCTCAACGTTGCACCGCAGCGGAGACCGGTCATAATTCGAAGGGAAGATGGATTTGAGAGAAGAATTTTGCTCAGATGCGCCAGATGCAAACTAGTCTTAGGGTACAGTCTGGACGAGGCTCACTGGCCAGACGCGGATGGACGAGCAAGGCCTCTCTATCTGCTCCCTGGTGGTCTGCTCAGCACCGCGGACATGGCAGATGGCAGGGAGCCGGCAACTCCTCCCTGGGCGGAACAAAAATAGTTGTTGGACATTGACCAGTGTTTATTTCGCATTTTGAGATACCCTTGGAGCGTCAGGCTCTCCTAGGCAGCGTTTGTGCATTGCAATCCGACTTGGAAACCAACTGTGCCCTTGCTCATTGTTACGCCAAACCCCCAAAAACTATGCATTCAAGTTCATGCCATGACGGTTTGTCGCTGTTCATAAGTTGAATCAGAATAGTCGTGTCAGTTGGCGAGGATCGTCCGGACGAGTTCCATGTAGTTTATCTCCCCGCTGCTGGTGTCGACGGCCTTCAACAATTCATCAACCTCTTCGTCGCTCATCTTTTCGCCAAGGTTCGTCAAGATGTATCTCAGTTGTCCCACTCCAATAAATCCCGTCATGTCCTTGTCAAATACTTGGAAGCCGCGACAGTATTCTTCTGGTTCGCCGGGGTCTCTGAAGCCGCCTGGTCGATTGAGCACTTTTTGAAACGAGTCGAAATCGACTACACCCTGGATTAGTCCCCGTGTTTCGCAGGAAATGTCGGTCGATTCTTACAGTCACCGCCGACTTGCTTCTCCAGATCTCTGATTTCAGCCAGGGTAGGATTTTGACCGCATGCGCGTAGAAGATCGCCTAGTGACTCGAGCGCAACACGTCCGTTGCCGCGCTTGTCGTACAGCGAGAAGGCCTCCTTGTAGTTGGTTGAAGTCTGCACGGCGGAAGATTGAGAGTTAGCCATTATGAGTGGATGGATCAGGTGAGTTCGGAGTTGATGCAAAGAGAAGGCGCAGGAAGCAGAGGGTGAGACGGTGGGTGTGTTTGGTGGTGGACGAAAGAGTGTCCGGAGTCAAGGTTGCGCAGCTCAGCGGGAAGTCTTCGAATGGACGAATGGGAGGCAAGAACTCACCATCTTGAACCTGGGGCTACCAAGAACAACTCTTTCTTTTCCAACGCTGCGATTTCGACGGATCAACGGTTGTGCTGTTTCTTGCGGGTGCTGTTCTTGACGCTGGTGTCAAAGATTCAAGAAGGATGAGGCTCTCCTGAACAAATGGCGCGTGCGCTTCTGTTGACACTAGCCCCTGCATGGCCTTCAGAAGCCCACTCGGTCCCCGTCACCCAGCAACACCCTCGCCCTCGCCCTCGACGCCCGGAAAGATAACGAAAAGCAATGGCCAAGGTCGATCGATCATGCTGCTGTCGAGCCCCAGTCCTCCCCTCGACCTCCGCCCTTCTTCGTCCCCAGCATGAAAATGACATTGGCAATCGTAATGCATACCCTGAGGATCTTCTGCTCCTTCTTTGGCAACAGTCTGAAAATGAAACTACCCATCAGTTCCTGGATGCACTCCGGCGAGCCTTCCGCACATTCCAAATCGTTCTACCAGGGCGGAAAACAGGGGCACTTGGACCTGTGAAACGGCCATCAAGTCCATCATCTCACACGATCAGCTCGCCCTTTCTTTAATATCATATCTACACATCACAGGTCTCTTGCCTCCGCGGTCCACCTAGGCCACTGAGGCCTGCTTATTCCCTCAATGAGCGCCTTTTGCGAAGTGTTGAACAGTACTCTGGTTGGGTACTGCCGCCCTACGCTTCGGTCATGGGCCCAGGTCACAAGCATTATGTCATGCTCACGGATTTAACTCGCTTGGGAGGTTCAGGACACGGCCGCCCTTGCTCAGCCTTTAGGTCGTCGTACTTCTCGCAAGCATTCGCGAGGCCAGGTATCCGGAGGTAAGCCCGCGCAATGTCACCAACCCCCGCTGCTTCCAGAGCCCTGCCTCGCTATGGAAGCCGTAACGAGTAATTTTCCAGTCTGAAGCACTGCAACCGTACCGATGTCCCCACGGGACTCTTCGACTGTTCCTGTTTCTCTTGGATTTCCGCATGCGGTATCCATGCCCGCCATTTAGTTATCTTTGCGATCACCAGGTATCAAGATTTAGCCTATGGCACAGCCTACAGCAATGGCAGATTCGCCTGGATAAACGTGGAGGGAATGGTAACCCGACGAGCCCGTTATTGATTGGAAATCTGTATATCTTTACGGAGGACCCCTGCCACGTGTATCTGACTCCGCGGAAAGGTAGGCGTTTGCTCGGCCAGACAGATTAACTACAGAATGGCGCAATGGAGATCTGCTCTACTGTCTTTGGTGCCCATGCTGTCCAGTTTCTGGGACTTCTGATACAGTAGATAAACAACGGGCTGTCTCACTCGGAGTGCAGGTGTTGGATTCCAGACCAGCGAACAGTTCAGCATCTCACGCCATCGGCCGCCGTATTCGTCTACCTGCATCCTCAGCCACAAATAACTTACAAATACTCCAGGAGCCCAGATCGCTTATCATCACCATACCATAACCCGATCAATATCCAACTTTCAAGCCAAATGTCTTCTCTCTCATCGCCCACCATGGAACGCCCTCAAGCGACATCGCGCCCACACTCGTCCTCCCTCTCGTCGCTCCGCACCCTAAAAGAAACGCCATCCTCATCCGGCTCGGTCGCCTCGACCGTGGCCTCGAATTCATACTCAACCTCTCCATCATCACCGGCGTCGCAAGCATGTAGCATGCATATCAAACTCACAAAACAGATGCACGATAATCAACAGCGCTGGCAATCATGGCAAGCTAAACAACTCGAGAAATTCCAATCTGCCGCGGTTGAAGCAGGACACGACTCCAAGTCGAAGAAAGGCTTCACTGCGAAACGACCCCATATCCACACTGGACTCGAGAAGATCGGGTCGGGATTGAGGAGGTTGCGGGGTTGAAGGGAGCCATAAGTTTGGAGAGTGAGACGGAGATACAACAGCGCATATCTGATCACTAATCCTTGTTGGTTGAGCATGGCGACCCTCGTGTTGCCACGATCTCACTGGCGGCCTCAAAGGCACGGAACAGCGGGAGCACTTCCATCCCGCACGCTTCGGTGGACTGCCCTCCGCTTACAAAATGCCCTCGGATACCCCTAGGGGGCGACCTTGGGTCAGTCCGACTACATACCAGGACGCAGAGTGCCAAATGAAAAACACTCGCACAGATGCTACGCATACATCCGAGCATGTGGTACAGGCCGTCTCCGTCCGCAACATATTCAGCAGACGCCGCGGCGCCACTGTCTCAAGGCCCTGCACACCACTCACAATTCCGCTGGTCTTCCCTCGACTTCTATTATGTGTTCTTAGAGTTTCCTGAGTCGACTCTGATGGGATATTACTGTACACTAGGGTAACTTGGGGGCCGCATGGTGTAAAGAAGTTGTAGATCAAAAGTCTGATCCCGAGCTGGGATACCTAGCGTGAGCGACAATGAAGCTACGTTGTTCAAGATGTACACATCTATGTGAGCCTTTCTACTATATACGTTCACTCGATATGTAAGGAGACCGTTGATGTGAGAATTCACATTTCAACACGTAAAGGGTGAGTTGGTATTTGATTCACACAGGTTTATCTATTTTTATTTGAGCGATGGCCGTGCCAAACAGACGGATACCCCGAAGATTCATGGCCACCAGCATACGTTGAGCGTACGTAATATCTAAATGTCTTGGAGGGAGCTCATGCCTGTGCCGCGATCGCCGTCATCCCAGCCACCATGCACTCGCCATCCTCCCTTTTCTTCCCTCCGTGGACAGCCCGAATCCTCGCGTGGATATGTGTCTCGGCCGTCCTCCCGACGCCCTCATATCTCGGCACCCAGCCCTCCTTCTCCACCCCGCCCATCGGCACCAGCACGCAATCCTTGTCCGGATGCAGGAAATACGCAAACGTATATCTATCCAGACTCCCCTCGGTGGGCGTAGGGACCACCCTGTGCCACGTACTCTTCAGGTTGCCCGCCGTCCAGAATTCCAGCATGTCGCCTATGTTGACGAGGATCTTGTCCGGCAGGGCCGGCGCGGGCGTCCATTTCTCGCTCGACAGCGAGAGCGCGGGCGACGTGTACTTTGGCGGCCGGACCTCGAGGCCCCCGACCGCGGATTGGAACAGCAGCGTTAATGTGCCCCAGTCGGTGTGCGGAGAGATGCGGAACGTGGGGGGCGAGGCGGCGGGAGTAGATCCAGCACAAGCACCAGCACCAATACCAGGGGTGACAGGAGGGTAGTGCATCAGTTCGAAGTTGTCAAAGTTCTCCCTCTCCGGGTCATGGTTGCGGGTGAATGTCGTGGGAGGGAGACCGAGGGCCAGGGCGATGAGCTCCAGGAGCTGCGTCGTGAATGCTTGGACTTGGCGCTGGAAGGCGTGGAGTTGACCTCGTGCGTCGGAGAGGACGGGTGGTAGGATGGCCGCAGCGGCGTGCGAGGATGTGGGCCACTTGTTGATGCTGATGGCTTCGCGCGGGTCTGTATATTTGCCGTCCGCGCTGCAGAGGGACGGGTGAGTGTGCGCAGTTAATTAAGGTATGTTCTGTCCATGCAGTCGGAGGAGAGAATGTGAAGGAGCGGAGCGGGAAAGATTACGTGCTCACTTACCCGTACGAGCTGGCCGGCTTGTAGCCTGCGTTCTGCGCTGCTATGTATGGGGCCTTTGACTTTTCAGACGGCGGGAGGGCGAAGAATCGTCGCTCCTGTATTTGTTTGGGTTCAGTCAATGGGACATGATGCGGTCAAGGATAGATCATGAACATAGTGTCATAACAGTGCAGGAAGGGTATTGCTGAACATTGGCTGCGAACATGGTGAGCGGCATCTTGCAGAGACCGTTCCTCTCAGCATCACACATCATGGAGCATTGCCTGCAAACGTTGCGCTCAAACCCGCACATGTCGAAAATCAACGAGCGCGCATACCAGTTCAAATATGCCGTCAATGTCTTCCTGCGCTATGGGATGGTTCTCAACGAAGAAGAAGCCTGTAATTGGGAGACATTAGCATGGCCACATGGCACCCTTGCAGTCGCATGCATGGGCTTATGCCTACCCCAGTCAGAGCAAGCTGCTAGAAGTTGGCCTGCTAGCTGCTCCGGCGACGATGCCGCTCGTGCAAAGTCGATAATGGGGATATCGGTGCTCATCTCGTGTGGAAGCTTCACTGCCATGCGAAAGCCGCCCTATTGCTCTGGCGCTCAAAGATGTCGATCGCACTCCGAACCGTGAAGGTGTGGTTGAAGTGCCGAGTCCTGCATCTACGAGTAATTCTGAGGAGGCACGGAGGGCACCTTTCAGGGCTTCCCGCCTAAGGGTACACGAAACTACTGGGTAAGCAAGTTGTCGCAGTGCTGCTCGAGTGTCGCGAGTTCGACGCTCGATCGGATCTGTCTCGAGCATGGACGGATGAGGAAGGACGGCTGACCGGCAGCAAAGGCCAATCATTCCCACGAAAAGCGACTCCAATGAAAGATAAGGAATGACTGGGGCTTACGCCGCCCTCGGCATTGACCGAGGCGCACCATCTTTGTTTTGATGAGCGCTGGATACGAGCAATGAAAGCCTCCCACGCGAGGAAAAGCAAGTCCCGGGCCACGGCTCAGCATCAAGCAATTGCCCAGGGAGCTTGTCTCGCTTGTCAAGGCTTAGCGGGCCGAGCGCAGGTCGCCTTCCTCCAGAATCACAAATCTCTACAGCCGATTTTACGCAACCCTCGATAGGCTCGTGTGACCACACGAGATCGTCCTAAACCCATGTCGAGTACTCCTCGTACAGCACGAACAGGCTCGTCTAGTGACCGGGGTATGTCCAAAGCCAGCATGTCTTCCGGGACCCTACACACTTGCATCGGCAGGGTGGCGTAGCCGTCCAAACCAACCTCGCTGACTGGATCGCCCTTATCAACTGCTCGCCTACTGCTGCCCACTTGGACACCTTATTTCATTTCCATCGGCTGCCTCCGCAGTCTCACTCGCTAACTGTCATTCCAGATCATCGTTCTTTGGAGAACCAGGGTCACATTCACACCCCTTAGACCGGGGCCTGTCCGGTAAACAAGACCTCTGGCGCGGTGCTTAACGAAGGTAAGATACGATCAAGCTCCCGGCGTGGCATAATGTTTGCAGTGGTGGCTGTCCCGTGTTATCTTTCGCCAATGGTATATTTAATGTCCTGGCAGCTGCCATCAGGGTGACTCTCCGAATGTGTGTAACTTGAAAACCTTTTGTATACCTCTCTTCCTCGTCATTTCCAGGACCTAGGTTGTCAAATCGCGACTACTTCGAGTCCAAACATGGCGACGATTGAGCCCCATAGCCCGTCCTCAGGGATGTCCAAGGAGATTGATGTTGACGTCGAAAAGCAACCAGGAGTCGACGAAACAGCCGAGCCTGAAGTCCGCCATGGCAGCGTTACTCCTGCATACGAAGTCGCGAGAGCACGACATATTCAGAACAGCTTTGCGCCCCTCCGCTGGTTGAGCAGGGGAGAAGCATGGCTCGATGAGAAGATGGGAATCGAAACGCAGGGTGTCGACCGGATTCCCGAAGAAGAGAAACGCCCCCCTTCCACGGTCAACATCTTTTTCATGTGGTGGTCGATGACCTGCCACGTTGGAACCCTCCCTCTTGGTGTCCTCGGACCTGAATTTGGCCTCACACTCGGTCAATCGGTTGCCGCCATCGTTGTTGGTTCATTCCTCGGCGCGCTTTGCACAGCTTACACCGGTACTCTCGGACCCAAGACCGGACTCCGACAAATCGCCATCTCTCGTTACTCCTTTGGGTTCTGGGGAGCCAAGCTCTGCAGTGTCCTGAACGTCATCGTTGGCGGCGGGTTTGCTGTCGTCAATGTGGTCATCACAGGGCAGATGCTGAGCGCCGTCAGCGACTACACAATGTCGATTGCCGTGGGCTGCGTCATCGTCGCCATCATATCATACGTGGTGTCGATTTTTGGGTTTTCCATCATCCACACTGTCGAGAAATACAGCTGGATCGTGTCTTTCATCCTCATCTCTGTCTTGATCGGCCAAGCCGCTCCCCACGTCGGCCCTCACGCTCCGGGATTCCCTGCCTCAAATCTCGAAATTGCCGGTTCGTGGCTCAGCTTCATGACCATTTGCTTTTCGAGCTCCTCCGGCTGGTGCTCCATTGCTGCCGACTACTACTGCAATTACCCTGCCACCACCAAGTCGTCAAAGGTCTTCTTCCTCACCCTTGCAGGCGTGACGCTTCCAACGGTGTTTGTGACTGTTATTGGTGCCTGCATTGGCAACGCCGCCATCCTGAACGCGTATCCGCCTTATGCCGATGCCTACGAGGGTCATGGCTTGGGCGGCCTGCTGCGCGAAATCTACCACCCGTTGGGTTGGAGCAAATTCTGCTTGGTTATCCTCACCTTCAGCGTGATCGGCAACAACATCGCCATCAACTATTCCTCTGGCCTGTCCATACAACTTCTCGGCCATTGGTTCCACGCCGTTCCCCGATTCATCTGGTCCTTTGGGGTCGCCTTGGTTGTTGCTCTGCTCGCAATCATCGGAAAGGACCACCTCTCGACCATTGTTTCCGATTTCGTGTCCCTTCTCGGCTATTGGACCATTTCTTTCACCTTAATCCTCTTGATCGAGGACCAATGGTTCCGCAAGCGCTCTGGTGAAGGATACAACCTGGAGGTCTGGGATATGCCAAACAAGCTCCCTTGGGGCGCCGCAGCAACCTTCTCCCTGCTTGCAGGATATCTGGCTGGTGGTGTACCTGGTATGGCTCAAGTCTGGGTAAGTCAACGCCACTGCATTCGCATAAAGCTGTTGCTAATACATCTACCAGTATGTTGGCCCTATCGCCGCGAAATTTGGACCGTTTGGTGGTGACGTTGGTGTCTTCATGTCCGGCGCCATCACGCTTCTCTGTTATCCTCCTCTCAGATACTACGAGAGGAAGAAGACGGGCAGGTAGAAGGCGTTTGGACCAGTATCGTCTTGTTGGAATTGAAGTGGTGGTAGCTACCCGTAGTATTCATTAGTTCCAGAATGATAAAAGTTCTCGTCGCCAGCGCTGGAATACCCGGCCTGACCTCGTAGCAGTCCGGTCATATCTTCATGCACCGATTCAACTAAACTCTCTCTCATGGCTTCGAGCTAGATCCATTCAACTCGGGCACCCCCGAGACAAGACTGTGCCTGAACGAACAGGTGAAGGGACCTGGGAGGGTCATTCAGTTGAGAGGGCAAGATGCCTGGGAGGTCGTATGAGTTGAGAGGGCAAGATGCCTGGGAGGTCGTATGAGTTGAGAGGGCAAGATGCCTGGGGCGGGCGTCGTCTTTACCAGTTGAGTAGCCATTGACTTAGTAATCCATCGCCGTATGGGCACCGAATCGCATCAGATTTCTCCCACTGTCCATTCAACTCGTCGGTATTGACCTTGTTTGAGAGACCTCAACCCCCACATGGTATTTCAGGCTCATCATTGTTTCTACGTGTGATTGATGTCCCCCATCCTGGCTCTTGCAGTCCATACCAAGACAACCTCGTTCCGTCTTGGCGCTTCCCACGTGGTGAACCCGGTGAGCTGCTCGTATTATGCAGACGACCTCTTTGTGCAGGATCATATGCGAGACTTATACCGATGGCGTTCCCAGGTTTGCAGTCAATTCCCATTCAAGTAGACGACTCTTATCGTCGGCTCGCGGCTTACAGCTTGATTGGTCTCCACGCAACACAGACGCGGCGATCTCAACCCACGGCTGCCAGCAATACCCGGATTGACCAGGTCGGGCAAACAGTCGGCGTAGTCAAGGTCCGATAGTTCATGCTACAGTACACGGTTCGAGGCCTGCAACCTTCTTGACGTAGAAAGCAGGGCGGGCTCGTGCCATGTTTGACAACATGTCACACTACAACTTCTGCTTCACGATTTTCTTCCCTGCCTCTCGCAGCGCGTTCTCCCCGTCGACCAACACGCACCAGCCCTCGCCCCCGACCGTGCCATCCTCAAATCCTCCGACTGCAGACTCAAAATTCTCCTTGGCATACTTCAAATCCTCATCCTCGAAGCTTCCCGGCTGGAACCACACAGCCTTGACGCCTGCCGCTTTTGCTTCACGAAGGATACTTCTTGTGATCGCGGGTGGCGTGACGAATGACAATGCTGTTTGATCCGGGCGAGGGAGTGCCGAGACCGACGGCACGGTTTCGTATGTCTTTGATGGCAGAGATACTGACGGCCGCGCCGGGTTGATGGGCGTCACGGGCAGTGTGTGTTGATGATACCATGCGAGGATCCGATACCCGAATTTACTCTTGTCTTGACTTGCGCCGGCCACGGCGAAATGTGGCGACGAGAAGAACCTCTTCGCAGCGGCGTCCATGGCTCTCAATGCAGACGTGACGGCACTCTTGCGTATCGCGGTAGACATGATCCTTCTAATATTCCATGGCGAGGTTTACACCCGCAGAAAGCAGAGCCGAGCACGTCAGAAGGTGATGCCATCGAGCCATTTCCAACCGCCACTCACAGAACGGCCTCGTGGGCTCGGCACCTGTCTGCTAGCCCGAGAAAGCTAGGAGGCTCACGATAAGCTTGATAAGGCAGACTCCGGCTCGGCGCCTGACTCGTCTGGCTTGGTGTTGTGGCTGACTGTGGCTGTCTGCGGCTTCACCGTGGCTTGTGAGCCTCAGGCCCCCTGCTGCAACGGGGGAATCAGAGGTTCCGATGGGCAAGGACCAATCGAATAGGCGGCTCAGCCATACCCGCAGAGGCTCGCTAGGCTCCGGGCGTGGGCTGGTGCGGGCTGCCCGCTGGAATTGAACAAAAGTGAGTCTCTGACGAGCTGGTCAAAACGTCTTGCTATCCTCCCGGAAGCAGCTTCTGCTGCCTCAGTCATGATCGACTGTTGCCATCGCATCATCTCGCCATCGTCTTGCCACCCGTGAGACGCGGTCTCGCCACCACTGCCCACCATTCGACAGGACAACCAGTCGTCCCACGATATGGCTGAATTGGCTCTCCGCGGTCGGGATCAGCCTGATATCCGAGCGAGGATCAGCATCAACGATGACGAGTCTCCCAATGATCTCAAAGAACTCCAGCTTGCGGATCAAACACAGAGAGCTTTGCGTTCAAAGCATTCCTGGACTCCTCCAGAGGCAATCGGCTCGTTGCATAGAGCCGCTCTGCGCAAAGCCAGGACACTCCCTTATCCTTATCGACCGGGCCACTTCAGCGACATCCCCGCCTCGGACGCTCTGCCCTGCCCAATCATCCGATCCAACAGTCTGAATTCCCTGTCGACGATACAGCGAGAAACCGAAGCCGCATCCTTGAGCCTCTATAGAGGGTCGCCGATCTCTGCGATCAGTCCTTCCTATGCTGCGCCGTCGTGGACGGTCAACATCGACGAAGAGCTCCAAGACCCATGTCCACCTCGGCTCCCGTTGCGGGTAGAGACCCTCAGTCAGCAGCGCAAAGTTCAAAAGCGCCTGAGGAAGTCGTTGAAAAAGCAAGAGAAAGAGCAAGTCAAGGCTCAAAAGGAAGAAGAACAACTACGTCGAGCATTCCTGGCGGCTGATGTTGCTGCTGCACGAAGGAAGGATGCGGCAGCCCGTGGAGAGACCATTCCTCTACGCACAAAAAGCACCAGGAGCATCGCCTCACACGTTGTCAAGAGCCTGAGCCTGAAGTGTCACCTGAGCAAACTGAGTCGTCATGTCAGACGCGACAAGTCCGAGCCGCCAACTCTGGACGACTTCGACAGCAAGTCGGCCATCCGGGAATATCTCAATCCCTCTCCCCCGCCGCCAGCATCCCTACCTACTCCGTCGGCTGGGATAGCGGAGCTGCCTGCGGAGCTGCCCCAGTACACGCCATTCGAAGATTCGACCAGGACACAAGACAATGAACCTGTTGCCCTCTTGGAAGACGCCAATCCAGCGAAAGAAAAGGATGTTGCGTCGCCTCTTACCGACAACAACCTGGATGCCACTGGCTCTCAGCCAAAAGCGAAATCAATGAGATGCGACTCATGCCAAATCCCAATCCGCTTGAGCCAAGTGTATTACCACTGCTCGATCTGTGACAATGGTGACAGAATACTTTGCTCTTCGTGTGATCAGGCTGGCTGGAGCTGTCGGCATGACCTGACGGAGAAGGTGCGCAGCGTATCTCGCCCTGACGCCGCAGAGAAAGCGAACGCATCCAACCTGATCAGAGAACGAAGCCGATCAGAAGCACGGCAATATGCTGCAGCCATGTGGGGTCTGAACATGCCAGATGTCTCTGCACATTCAAGTCGGTGGACCGGGTCCCCCATGGAAGCTACAATCTCGGCAGCAAACCCCTGGGCCTACAATGACACTGTGGACGAGAAAAGCCCACGGGAAGCTGAACAAGGGAACAGTTCGTCTACCCAAAAGCCTTCTGACGACGTAAGAGAGCTGGACTATCGCCGGCGCGAGCTGGAGATGGAGTTCCGCGATAGGCAGATCACCTTACGAGAGAAGGAGACCACTTTGCGGGAGCAACAAGCTTCGTTTCGGGAGCAGGAGGCGACCCTCCACGTCAAACAGCAGATGTTCTCTCTTCAGCTGCAAACCGCGATTGCAAGGCAGATGACTGAACTATCTACGGGTGTAGGTGCACAGTTTGAGGACCTCTCCCAGGTAAGTACTCGTTCTCGGACCGCGTCGCCTCCATCCCAGGCCTTGATGCCGCCGAGAGATGGACACTGTGCTGACGAGCGCTTGCAGCATGATAAGATACGGACTCATGCCACCAAACGCAAAGCTGGATCTGGGCAAGCCGTGGTCTCCCCTGCTCATTCCACGAGTTCAAATCAGAAGCAGTCACCAAACCGTACCCCAAACCGTGGCCAAGATGCAGAGGAGGAAGACGAAGACGCGCCAGGTGGGACGCCCAAAAAGATCAAACAGGATCCAGACGCACTCCAAAATCCGGAAAAGCTCTTCGCCTGCCCATTCTGCAAGTACGACAAGTCGAAGTACTCCGAGCAGAACGTGCAGGAGAAGCAGTATCGTGGATGCTCGAGCGGATACTGGCCAGACATCTCGCGCCTGAAGCAGCATCTTTACCGGGTCCATTGGCGCCGCATTCACTGCACCCGTTGTTATGCTCGCTTTGACCGCAAGGATCAACTGGATCAGCACCGCCGGGCCGCGGTTTCCTGTCCTCTGGTAGATTGTCCATACCCAGAGAAGTTCGACGAGGCGCAATACAACGAGATCCGCCGTAAGCGACCAGCAAGCACCTCGGAACAGGTCTGGTACACTATCTACGCCATCTTGTTCCCTGACCTGCCGCACCCCGCAAGTCCTTACGCAGATAACGTGGATATGCCTTCTGCCGTCAGCCCCGGCCCCACGGCCCCACGAGACACGATGGACGTGCTTGGAGAAGTATTCGAATCGCGCCTGGACCGTCTCACTAACGCACCGGGCCAAGGTTGGCTCCAGTCCGCTGAAGCGCGGCGACTCATCCGTGAGCAGTTGAGGGCATCCATGACGGATGTCCTCGAGGGGTTGAGACTTGCGAACAGTCCTTCGCTCGGTAACCCTTCTGGGGATGTCTCACCGATTTCAGCCGGCGCACCAGATTCAGCGCGGCGCAGCTCGATATGTCTCACGACACCTGCGTCCTCGATTCCACCCTCGCCTGTTCATGGCCCTGGTTCAGCTGACAGAACTGGGTTGGACACGCGTTTTCTTTCACCGGGACATCGCCAAAGCTTCAGCAGACCTTTCTCGACCAGAACGGTGCCACAGCTTTCCACGCCACAGCCACCTCGGAAGAGTCAGATGGTGGACGAGCTGACCTCTGGGGTGACTTTCCCTGTGCCTATGATCATCGACCCTGAAAATGATAGATACGATGAGGAGTGCAACAGCTGGAGCCACGGGGACGAGCGTGGTCTTGCCATCTCAACGGACTCGGTGCCGACGGATTTCGACTTTGACTTTGCGTCGGCATTCGTGGACCTACACAAAATGGAGGTTGAACCGGCGTCCGCTGGCATGCCCGAATTCATTTCCGTCAAACTCGCTAGCCTCGACGACCCGTCTGCTCAAAAGCCCAACGGCTCCAGCGCTCTGAAGCCCAAGCATTCGACCACGTCCTCTGTTGATTCCGGCTACGGCAGTCTCGGACATGCCTCGTCTTCGGCCTCAGCTTCCACCTCGTTGTCGTCATCGGGGACAGGCTCCAATGCGAAATCAACCACACACGGCAAGAACAAGGGCAAACGAAAAACAGCGCAAGCGGCACGAGAACCAAGCCCCGTGCCAGAGTCGGCGATCAATTACGATGCTCTGGAGGTCCCCTTTCAGGATTTTTCGGGCGTGAATCTGGATCTGGACTTGGAGGAGCACTTTGGGCAGTATGGCGTCGACTTTGGACATTCCAGCGGCGGGGGCAATGTGAATGCAAATATGGGTGCTGCCAATCTTTCGGCGTATTTGGACAGGAAGTATCCACGAGGTGTTCAAGAGGCGTGATGACGGAGGCACTGTTGTTTATATGGGATCACTGAGCTCTCTGCCTTGCTGGATATGAGGAAATATACACAGTAATGTGTTAAAACAAAAGCTATGATATCAAGCGAGATGAGCTGGTTAAGCACTCGATGTTCGACGCCAGGGATCTCCCCATTGATAGCAGGAAAAGTTTGTCCCTCTCTGAATCTTGTGTTTCGTTGTTCCATTCCCACAGCCTGATCCTCGGGCTTGGCGGTGAAACAAACATTCCTAGTAACAACGTAAGCTATGTCCGTTGACGAGCAACCAGGATGAAAGATCCTAGATGATTTTGCCGAACCGCTGTGCTTTTTGTTCCCTTTCACCGGATGGATCCGCGTGTGCCACCCCGTCGCGTCGGATTTCGATTCCGCCTGATGTACCTCGTACTGTACTGTACCTATGAGCACGATGTGGCTGACATCATAGGCAATATATGCATACATCATACAGAATCATAGGGCCCGTCAGTTCTCGCCTCATGTCGTAAGTGAGATGAAATTAAAGCTGCTAGTAAGAGTACTGGTAGAAAAGGACACTGAGGATAGATTCATTACTCTGTCTCATCGCTCTAGCAGACTCTAATTGATACAGTACTGGCCAGGGTTTTGAGTTTTCTCTTCGGATCTGCAATTCTCGCTACGGGTACGAAGTACTTACTTGCAGTTCGCCTTTGGCTTTCTCTTGACGACTTGAATTCTCATTACTTGCTTTCCCCTTCGGCCTTCCTTTGACGGCTGGCATCCTTACCACTTGCATTACCCTTCAGCCTTCCTTTGACGGCTGGCATCCTTACTACTCGCAGCTCCCTCAGCCCTCTTTTCGACATCATACCAACCATGGCCGAATCAGTAATCCCGCTGAAATGCACTTGCAACAACTATCCCTGGGGCAAAAAGGGCAGGGAGTCATTGGCAGCGCGCCTCTGTTCTAAGACGAACCCGGACTTTCAAATCGACGACTCCAAGGACTACGCCGAGATGTGGTTTGGGACATACCCCGAACTCCCGTCATATTCCCTCAAGACGGGCCAAGACCTGCAGCAGATCCTGAACGAGCACAAGGACACCCTGATCGGCAAGAAGGTCTACGACAAGTTCGGCGCCGACCTACCGTTCCTGCCCAAGATTCTGTCCATCGCAAAGGCCCTCCCCCTGCAGATCCATCCGGACAAAGGCCTCTCGGAGAAACTGCACAAGGAAGACCCCGACAAGTTCCCAGATCCGAACCATAAGCCCGAGATCGCGGTTGCGTTATCCAAGTTTGAGGCCTTCGTCGGGTTCAAACCCCATGCCGATCTCCAGGAGTTGATGCAGCTGGAGGCATTGGCACGGTTCTTGCCCACGCGGGCGGACGGGATCGACGTGAGTGACGACGAGCTCCTGCGGCAGATCACCACGAACATGCTCAAGGCGGATCAAGAGACAGTCGAGGCGACCATGAAGGAACTGCAGGCCACAGCCAAGGCACAGCTGGGGAGACATGCATATATCCTAGATTTGGCGCCCAGACTGCAAGACCAGTACGGGGTCACGGACAACGGCAACCTCGTCGCGTTGGTGTGCATGAACTTCCTGGTCCTGGACGCCGGCGCGGCCATCTACATCCCCGCCGACGGCATTCACGCTTACCTCTCCGGCGACATTGTCGAGTGCATGGCGCGATCCAACAACGTGATCAACACGGGATTCTGCCCGCGGGCGGATCGCGACTCGGTCGACTTGTTCGCCAGGGCGTTGACGTTCAAGCAGCACGATCCGAAGGAACCGATTCTGGAGCGGAAGCGGAGCGACAAGAGCGGCAATGGCAAGACGGACGAGTTCACCCCCCCGATGAGTGAGTTCAATATGCTCGTTACAGAGCTGTCTGGTGGGGAGAAGGAGAAAATCAAGCCCATCGACGGACCGAGTACCTTGATCGTGACGAGTGGGGGCGGGAAAATGAATGCCGGAGGCCAGGAGTACGATCTTCAGGAGGGCAGTATTTTCTTCGTGGGCCAGGATGTCGAGGTCGAGTACGCTGCGGGGGATAAGTTGGCCGTATACCGGGCGTACGCTGAGTGAAGGCCTGTCCCCGACCTCCTTTGTGCTGGACCTGTGGAGCTCTCAGTTCGGCGGTCTGTAGAATTTCCAGTTCTCGAGTAGATACGCAAGCCGGAAGCGTACGTGCCTACTTAGAAACATCGAAAGCGCCTAAATGTGCCTTGGTCTGGGGCACTCTAACTACTGTATCTGAGCGAGACATGGTGGTAGACGGACATCTCGATCACCGTCGCCGCGTCCCGTCGAAGCCTGGCCATTCTCCCGCGACGGCGCCATTCCTCTTCCGACACATCTCCGAAAAGCTTAAGCACCGAGCCTAGGAGTATTACTCGGTACTTCTATCCAAACCCCCATCAGATGTTCCATCCCAGCTGCTGTCCTTGGTCTTCTCTAATGCCTTTTCGTGCCTGCCACCGTACAAAGCAGCCCTCATTTTCTTTTCCCATCGTGGGCAATGGCCTCGCCTGGGGAAACGCCTACCTTGGACAAATCTCCAGTGGCTGAGTGGCCATGGCTGTGCCCTGGTGCATTGACACAATGCCATGCCATGCCACCCATTGAGAAGGCACGAAGGCAGGCGAGAGCTGCTCCGCCCCCGCCTTCATAGGTCACAGCCTCACCATGAAAATGTTCGCATTTTTTTGATGTTATCCCAGATGATACCCTATAACTGATCCAGTCCCACGTTCATCTGTGTAACGGCGTTACAATTTTTGATGTTGCCCCAGATGGTGATGCTTTGATGCCCAATCCCTGATCCAGTGCCTTGTTCATCAGCGCGACGTCCTACATTACGGAAGAGAAAGAGGTTACTTTATTGTTTCTGAGCCCCCGAAAACGATGGGACCGCGCTTCGAAGTATGGTACTGCTGCAGGTGTGGAGTGGGGGGCCCATTCAACATGGCGATCAACAGTCATTGCGCCATTTGTGATAAGAAAAGATGCGTAAGGTGTCGAACGGAATCGCATGGTGTACGAACGTCATCCGAAACATCATATCGCCCGCAGGGAACCGCACAAGCGCAGAAAGCTACGGTCGCTCAGCCGTACAAAGACACGTTAGATCGGGCTGACCACGACGACCATAACCCAGGGTCGACCCAACTGATCCCACTCAAGGCTGCAGCAAAGGCGCGAACATTGTCTGCCGAGCTAAAAGCTGTAGGCTCGGCGGAAGAACACAAAAGGCAGGGACTTTATATCAATCGAGATCTTTTGCAGCCAACGTCCAAGGCCGGTCATCCAAAAGATGATATCGAACCCGCGCCGACAAAGGACGAAGTTGTGCCTCAGCATGCCGAAGGGGGCGTGGAAATTCACACGAGAAAAGAAGTCGCCGAGCATGAATGCGTCGTGGAGGAGACTGCATCGAACACCATAGTTCAGTCAGAACACAAAGAAACACACGAATGGCCGAAATGGCCGAGATCCTGGTTCTCGAGGTGGAAAGAGCCCGACTTACAGCCAGGAAGGGTCCGCATCAAGTTCAAGTGCGCTTGCGGGACTGTCGTTTGGGATGATTATCCAGAGAGCATGTCTAATGCTGCGAAGAAACTCGAGCAGAAACTGAACACCTACTTCAGACAGCTGGCGCCTGCTTCAAACGACGGTCGGGGCGGCACACTCACGCAGCTCCCGTCTCTTGCGTTTTCAGCCACCACATGTGCTATAGCGCACGTCTGGAATGTCGTCTCAGGCAAGCAGCCCCGTAGAAACAAGGGACCGGACTCAGAGGCCCGACCACGGGCGCGTCAGCAAGCTCCGGAACCGAGCTCCTTTTACCTCACTTGTGCTCCCAACGGGTCCAGGATTCCCGGGCTAACTCAATCTCCTTCGGCCGCAGTCGAGAATGACCTGGAATACTTTGACCTACTGCGGAAGATCTCAAGCACCCATAGACGCACATGGAAAGGATTTCTCAGCCCCCGAAAGATTACCTCGATTGAATATGTCAAGTTTGAACTGCTCTTTGACAATGAGCATGCCGTGATCCGCCAGACTCCAGGATATCCCGAGGTAAAAGGACACTACCTGCCATGGAAGGCTGACTTGGAAAACGAAAGCTTTGGCCCTTCGCCGCCGAATACCCTGCTCCATTACTTCGAACAGAGGCACAAATGTACCGAACATCCGCGAATCCTCGACAGAATACCGAAGAAGTTGAAGCAGAAGCTCCTGCTCCCGGACGATGACAAGACCGTGATTGGATGGGGCATGCAGCTGGTTGATGGCGTTGGTGGGTTCCGCATCGGAATTCAAGGCAGCATAGGTTTGATTCTGAGTTCTCTGGTGGGCGTGCTGTGGGCGAAGTTGCACGGGAATGATGTCCAAGGTGGGACTGGACTCGTCCAGTGCATGATGGCCATCGTTACCTTCTTTGTGACAATGCACGGACTTGTCGGCTTTGTTGAGAAGAAGTAGCAACGCTACACGGTGGTAGTGCAGGGTGGGAGAGGCGCGTCAATGCTCGAATTACCTCGAAATCATCCGGACACCACACTTGGCACCACATATCAGGACGCCAACATACGCCCGAGGGTGTTGAGACTACTAGCACAGGGGCACCTTCATTGTCTTGCGGCTCAGTCCTGGGGTGTTCTTGCGACTCTGCCACTTCACCTATTAGCCGCTGATACGCTAAACGTATGATTGACTCCATACTTAATGCTCTCATGTCTACTTGCGAGGACATGCTGAGTACCGGCCTTGAACATTCACTGCCAGCCTCCTGACAAATACTACGTAGACAGCCGCATCACTTGGGGTACTGACTGGGGGAAGATGGGGAAAGGCATCGGGGAAAGAGACCCTCCAAAAGCGGCGTTACTGACTGCTAAATGCGGCGGTAAATTTCCCCAAAATCAGTCAGTGCCAGTGCCAGTGCATGACTCATCTTTTAGTCAGCCCCAAAGCGGCCTGTTCGTCCCTCCAGGCATCATCGATAATCCAGATCCAGGAACACAAGGCACCAAATCGTCTCGGATACATGGCTACAATGCTCCGCACACAGTGCACAATTCGGTATCTGCCAATGCTGCGGTAAGATCCATCGCGCGATGGAGACCAGCGCGAAGTCGAGCCCCCCACGGGGCAAGCCGGCCAAGACGTTTTCCTGTATCCGGTGCTTTGAGCGCAAGGTCAAATGCAACAAGGAGAATCCGTGTAGTGGGTGTCTACGTGCAAAGGTCGAATGGCAAGTTCTTCCTGCTGTTGATCAATGAGTCCTCCTTCGACTTTCTGCGTCAGCTTTTAGAGGGACTGGTGGCGAATAATCACCACGACGTCAACCGTATTTGTCTGGCTTGTACCGCTCACACCCTTCCAGAACCGTCTACTGACATAGGCGTTCAACGCAGTATCTTTCGCATCCCGGCGCCACCTCGACGCCGGAAACGCAAAAGCACAGAGGAGTCGATCCAAGCCCGCCTCAAACACTATGAAGTTCTCCTGCGCGAGCAGGGCATCGACCCTGCTTCTCCAGCCATGGCACTTAGCAAGACGGAGATGGCCTCTACCCCCGAAGACGGCGACCAGGGTGGTACAGAAGTCTCCAGACCCAAGGAGCCCGTGAATTGGGCACCAGGCTCTGCCGAAGGGAAGTTGATCGTCAACCAGGGCAGATCGCGCTTCATCGAAAAGTAAGCGCCTTAGACGTCACCGCGTGGTGTCTTCAACTGACTCGAGCAGCAAGTTATGGGTAACTGTCAGCGAAGAGGTGTGTGGTCTCGCGTCCTCCCAATCGACTGCATGATGAATGTACTGATCGGGATCCCGCAGCTCCATCACAGCAAGGACGCCATCCCCGATAGCGAGACCGAAGACGACTTGGAGACGCCTGCGGAAGACGGCGCCGACTTCGTGCTCGGGATGACCTCCTCGCCGAACCGGACAGCCAGCTTGCACCCCAGCACCGACCATATACTCAGATTGTGGCAGCTGTTCCTCACTAATGTCAACCCGCTGGTGAAGATCATTCATCAGCCTAGCATGCAGCGCGTCATTGAGGACGCAATAACTGACCTGGACCACATCCCTCGGGGGCTCGAAGCACTCATGTTCTCTATTTATGGTGCGGCTATTCATTCAATGCGGGATAGTGAGTGTCTGGCGACGTTTGGCGAAGCTCGGTCAAGTCTCCAATCTAGATATCGTCTCGGGGTGCGTCGCTCCTTGACGAGAGCTCACTTCATGGGATCTTCGGACCTTCTTGTCCTGCAGGCATTGGTGATATATCTCGTAAGTCCGATATGAGACCCTGGATCGTTCGCAACTGATCGGACGCAGCTCGCGATGCGACAAGAACTCGACGCCCGCACTTTGTGGACTTTGTCCGGCGTCTCAAGTCGGATGGCCCAGGGAATGGGCGTCCATCGCGACGGTGCCGTCCTTGGCCTCCCGCCGTTCGAGACGGAGATGCGCCGCCGCCTGTGGTGGCAGATCAACCTGATGGACTTCAAGGCCGCCGAGATGAGCGGCTTCGGCGGCTTCAACTCCATGCGCTGGTGGAACACCAAGACGCCCTCGAACGTCAACGATGCGGACATGTGGCCCGGCATGCAGGAACCTCCTGTCGAGCACGTCCGGCCCACCGAGATGGTCGTCTGCCTGCTGCACTACGAGATGGGCGGCTTCTGGAAGAAGAAGCTGATGCAGGCCGGGATTGCGGAGGAAGACCTCTCCCGAGCCATGACCCACTGGGTGACGACCAAGACGGTGGCCGAAAAGGACGCCTTCGCTGACGAGTTCCAAGCAAACCTTGAAGAGAGAATCCTGCGGTATTGCGACCCCTCGGTGCCCCTGGAGATGATGGCCCTGATCATCGGGCGCATGATGTGCAAGAGCATTCGGTTTATGGCGCACCACCCGCGCCGCTACGCCAGCGAAAAGGACATCCCGGAGAGCGAGCGCGACTTCCTCTGGACGACCAGCATGGCGATCATCGAAGCCGATAACCTCGCTCATTCGCACCGCTCCCTGCAGCGCTTCCAATGGAACATCGACAACGGCTTCCAATGGCATTCCTTCATCTACGTGCTAGGCGAACTGGTGGCCCGTCCGGTCGGACCGGGCAAGGACGAATCGTGGGCCCAGATTGAGGACGTCCACAAGAACCACCCCGAGTAAGTCAGTGCAGTGCACGTGGCGTGTGCGGCGTCATCGTCGTTGTCGTCCAGTTGTATTCCCCCTTCGTCCCCAAGCCCAAACTGACCCTCGCGTACCTATGCTAGCTTCATCTCCGACCGCCGAAAACCGCTCCATCTCGCGATCGGGAACCTGTGTCTCAAGGCGTGGCGCGCGCGCGAGAAAGCCCAGGCCGACAATACCGCTGGCAGGAGTTTGGCGAGGCTGGAACCCCCGCAGTTCATCCTCCGGCTGCGCAAGCAGATGGAAGCCAAGGCCACGAAGTCGGTCGGACTATCACGCCCGGAACCATCGCAGTCAAGCCTTGTCCCTCAAGCCGAGGAAATGAAGCTGACGGGGGGGCGGGATCAGTCACGGTCAAAGTCCCGATCACAATCGCAATCGCAGTCGCAATCGCAGTCGCAATCCCAGTCACAGTCGCCATTACAGTCATACGCCACGGAGCAGCAACAAAATCAGCACCACCACCACCACCACCAGCAGCAGCAGAGCCAGGCCACTTCGCAGCAACAACTCCCCCACGTGGATCCGGGGTCGTCAGGCACAGCAAGCACCAGCGCGGGCTCGACGTTCCGCCCGACGACGATCTATTCGCCCGACGATTTCTCCGTCATGGACGACCTGGCCATGGACATGGACTGGCAGCGGTGGGACACGCTGCTCAACGACTTTGAGATGCCCGGCCCCGTCGCGCAGCGGTCGTCGCCGCCCGAGCCGGGCATCAGCGTCGCCCAGTTGCAGTTCCTCGGCCAGTACGGGCAGCAGGGCTATTCGTGGCCTTTGCCGCCTTATCGCGCGGAATGAGTGGTGTGCGAATGAGCGGCGTGCGAATGAGTGGTGCGCGATTGAGTGAAGCGCATGAGCGAGTCACCGAGCAGTGAGTTTGTGCCTAGGGAAATCGATACGGGTCGTACTCTGTACGATTCAGCCTGGGGTTTGGAGTCGAACTCGGACTTGACATCGACACCGACGTCGATGTGGATGTGTTTGGCCATCACTCACCCCCCCAGTCCAGTGAAGCGAACCGATCGAGTGTTTGTTCCATCTGCTCTACTCGGTCCTATTCATTTTCATGTAGAATATGCAGATGGGAATACACGAAAGACACGATATACAGTACAGAGAATGATATTTCTCTCTGGGCTGTTTGTATTCCGTACTGGAGTATGCAGGAGCGCCGACGCCACAATCCCATGAACGGTGATGGGGATGAACTACTCCGTGAACTACAGTATGCTGATGCTGATGCTGATGCTGTGTGGGTGTGAAAGTCCCGTTCTTAACCGTGCTCAGTGGTACTGCTCATTGCTCGTTACGCATTGCTCAGCTCGGCGGGATTTTGTTGACCTGCCTTGTCTCTGATCTGATCTCTGATCTCCTTTTCGCGTGAAAACCCAGTTCCGCCTCCTAGACATGGCCTGGTATAGGCATGTGCATACACCTAAATAATGCACGCACGTTCAGTAAAAATCTCGCGGCCACCGCCTCCCATGTCGATCGCGCTCCTCGTACACCCCTTGCGGCGACCAGGGCATGTCGGTCGTAGAATAGGGCGTCAGAGGGAGGCTGTAGGGGAGACGTAGCCCGACGATGGTATTCGCTGAGGGGACCTTAGTGCCGGAGGAGTCGACGTCTGAGTCGAGCTCGGAACCCGCGGATCTAGCATTTGCTGTTGTTCTGGTTTTCGCCTTGACCGAGTCCGTTGCTGAAGGCATGTCTTTCCCGAACACAGGGACCATTCGCACTCTCTCTTCACGCCCTTCATACTCTCCAAGCGTGGATTTCCTCTTCGAGGCTGCGATCGCGGCTGGACTTCCCTTCTCCGTCCCTGTCTCTGCCTTCCCTTCACCTTCGGCCTCTACTTCTCCAGTGTCAAAGTCCTTGGCGAATAATTCCGGCCACACAAGTACACCAATCTCGTAGCTTTGCACGACGACTTCCCTTTCCTTCTGCTTCTCTTTTGGTTTGCCCTTTCCCCCCTCGCGTAACGTTCCCCACGCCTGTTGACTAAGGTTGGCGCTCGTCAACAAGGCCCACTGTATATCTGGCGTGGATGCCACTTTCGTTGGCTTGGAAGAGAAGCACACGAACGTCTTGATGTGGGGGGCTGCTTCTGCCCTTCCTGCCCTGAGGTTTTCGTTGGATCCTTCCGTCCATTGACACAGTGACTTCTGCAGGCTAGCGATTTGTTTCAGATGAGCAGCGGTTTGGGCTTTCATGTGAATGGATCCACCGGATGCATAGCCGTCGAGAGAGGACGAGACGTTACGAGGAGTTGGGTAGATGATTGAGACGCGCGAAGGATCCCATTGGCGTTGTTGTTGCTGCGAAGAGCCTGGCGCGGGCGGGCCGTAGAGAACAGGGAAAAACTGATTCAGCCAGGTCTGAGGCAGTGTAGCAACTGAGGAGATCTGACAGACGACGTGAGATGGTGATGTTTCTTGCTGCCGCTGAGGGAGGATAGAGCTCAACGCTCGGAACAAGCTTGGGTAGCCCCAGAGCGTTTGATGCCACAGCTGTTTGCTATCTCTTGTGGTTGGGAAGTCTTTCATGTGCGAAGGCACTGACGCAATCAGCGCACCCCTTACGCTGCTGAAGTCGAATTGTGCCAATTGGTCCCTTAATGCCTTTGTTTTCGAGCCATACGCTGCCAAGTAGGCCTGGAGGTCGTGCTTGAACCGTGACCCGGACCCGATCTTGCCGAGAACAGTGCCGGCATCGCGTTTCACAAGTGGCAGCATAGGAGACACCCAGGCCGCTTGCGTTAGATTCGTCCAGTCCTGCGCGAGCATGTTAGCCGTGTGGATGACAACCTGGGCGAGATCATCATGGGTGAACAGAATGAACATCTTGCTGTGATGGGTGCCGAATTGGTCGGGCAAGTAGGCTGTCGTCGCTGTGACATTCTCCCATCTCCGGCATGCGTCATCAATGCGCTGTTTGGTGGGACTGTCATTCTTCCATGAGCCGTGAATGACCTTCACTTTGACTTGATCGCGGATGTCGCTGTCGAAGAAGTCCATCAACCAGTCGACGTCGAAACAGTAGTTGAAGAGCCATGCCTCTTTGATCAGGGGATTGCCCAATATGTCGTGAAGGGAGACTGTATCGATGTTCTCAGATGATGGCAGGTCATGGATCCTGGTGAGCTTGAATGGTGATGCAATGAGGTTGACTTGCGGAGTCGGCTCAGTGTCTCTCGGTACTGTATCCACCGGTACATGCTTCGAGTCAGTGACGGTGAAAGCACGGGTCTGTAAAGGTTCAGTCTGGGCAACGGCGGCAGTCTTGAGAGCAGTGGTCGTGGCAAAAGTCGGTTGAGGCGTCGTCGTTCCTGATCTAGCAATTGCTGGCGGCGAGATGGATCTAGAGATTGAGCTGAGGAAGGCTGCTCTTCTGGCACGGATGGTCGCAGGGTCGGCCTCCTTGTGTGCTACGCGACCATCGGGCTCGGAATCGAGCTTGACTCTTTTCGCAGGTCTTGAGTCCATCACAAGTCGCCGCGCGGATGAGCTCAAAGACGCCTCAGAACAGAAGCGCGGAGAAAGAGAAGCACAAGACAATGGAAGACCTGGTGCGGGACAGCGACATGTGAACATCAAAGTGCAGTGTCTACTAGACTACAAAGATTCGTGTCCATCGTCCTGTACTGCATCAATTGAGGATATTCTAATGCTTGATTGAGGCTGCGATCACAAAGACTGCCTGCGGCATAACCTCGGTAGTACTACGGTGGCACGCTATGGACATGACGCAGATTCATGGCGAGGAAATCGCTTTGTGAAGGAGCAGCTGGCTTCACACCACGCAGAGCATGGCTTAGAGTGTGTTTGCACGAATGGTGAGATTGTATTATGTTTGGAGTCGGGCGAGCAGCAAGAGAGAATACGAAGTATGTTTAAATTGTCTAATGGCTAGAGTGCGGACAACACTCGTATATCATTGTCCGAGGTTGAGTCGTCGAGCTTGACCTCTGGCTGACATACTGCTCTGACTCGCCTCAGCGATACCCTGATCATTTTGGTCGATGGGAAGGATAGGTCACGATGGTGGACAGGTTGAATTGTGATGGTTGAATTGTGATTAAGTGTCCATATCGGGTTTGACGGCAGGACAACTCCTACAAGGCCCCAATTAAAGATCAAAGGGTGCATGACTTATCTCGCGCAACTCGTGTCCAGCATATCGCGCCCGGCCTGAAAGTCTAACCGGGAGGCTGGTGTTGTGGCTTGGTTCCTATTTCTCCGCAATGCATCTCGATTTCAAGTTCGACCGATTTCCACGTCGCCTCGCGTGCTCTTGTCCTCAGATGCATCCAACCGCATCCATGACCTTCTCTCCTAAAGGCTGACTCGCCGCAATACCCGAGCATCCACCGGCGCGCGGTTGCTCCTTGGAATCGGTTCGCGATTGAATATTGATGCTTTCCGGCTGTTCGTCCTTCATGATCGTAGTTGCATTTACTGTCTAGTTGACCTTCACTTTCCCTGTTCGCTCAGCTGCGGTTACTTGAAGCGCGCCTCGCCGCCCCATTGACTCACTCTAGTGACAACATTTCCATCGTCCTACATCGACGTCTTTTGCCTGCATCCGCCAACTCGACCGTCAAGTGGACGAGCAAGCATGTCCCACCCAGCGTCCTTCAAAGATCTTGGGAATGAGCACTTCAAAGCCGGGAAGTTCAAGGAGGCAGAGCAACTATACACCCAGGCGTGAGCCCAACTATTCTAATGTACCTGACTGCAAGCTAACCGTGCCAAACAGTATTGCCGAGCACTCTCGCTCCGATCCCAAAGTCTTTGGCAACCGCGCACTCACACGCATCAAGTTGTCAGATTGGCCGGGCGCTGACTCTGACGCCCGTAAGGCAATTGAGCTCTATGGACCCAAGAACAAGACGAATCTCGCAATGAAAGCACATTTCTACTTGGCACAAGCGTTACTACCGCAGCGGCATGTTGGGGAAGCGCTGGATGAAGCAAAAATCGCGTACTCGATGTGCATAGAGATCCACGACCCTTCGGCCGACGTTATCGGGAGCTTTATCCTAAAAGCCAAGCAGGCGAAGTGGCAGGCCAAAGAAACAGCCAGGTTAAGAGAGTTGAATGAGACGCTAGCGCTGGTAGAGGACCTCCTGGACGCTCAATTGCAGCGGGATGTTGATGCCGTGGAAGAGAGGTTTAAGAACGGAGAGATTGGCGAGACCGGGCGGAGAGAGGAGGTTGAGGAGCTGCAGAATGAGGCGGAGGCGAGGAGGGCGAATATCAGACGGGGCTTTGAGGACAGTAAGAAGCCTGAGACGGTGGAGAGGGTATGTCCAACTCCCAGCATTTTCTCATCCAAGACCGCTGACACGACATGACAGGTCGTCCCAGACTGGCTGATCGACCCTATCACTTTCGAAGTCATGCATGACCCTATAGTAACACCGACGGGCGTTTCATACGAGCGCGCCTCGCTGTTAAAGCACATCAAGGCAAGTGGCTGCGATCCGCTCACGAGACAACCTCTCCGGGCGGACCAGCTGATCCCGAATGTCGCATTGAAGAATGCTTGTTCAGAGTTTCTCGACAAGAATGGGTGGGCGGCCGATTGGTAGGCGCAGTCTGCTTGAGATTCTCCAAACACTTCCCAAGGTACAATGGCTCGCCGCTCGCGAGCCTGGAACCGGGCTGGAAAGAACCCGTGATGACTTTCTGGTCTTGTCGCATGTCACGTTGGTTAGCCATGCATGGATGATGAAGTCCACCGGTTTGCCTTGGGCACAAAACAGTGGCTGTGCCACCCTCTCGGCAGGCTGATGCGTTTACTTCGCTTGCAAGATCGATACCAATTCCCGAGGCGTTTTGACAACAGGCATCAATCCTGGGCGGACGGAAATGATTGAAGTTACCCTACGCCTAGCTATCCATGTCTTTTTTATGATCTGCTACAGTTACAGCGGCTTGCTGGGTTATGGCTACTTTGGGCGAGGAGTCACATAGCGATGAATACATTCACACGAGAACAGAGTTTCTTTCATCTGCCAGTGATGCGCTTGAGCACTCACGACTCCAGTGCACTTGTTTACCATCGGTCTTCTCGAAGGACAGAAAGTATGTTTCTTCCGGTGCCATGTGGTGGACGATGGAACCATTATCAAAATAGAGAAGCTGGTGCCTTTACTCGCAAGTCAGGATGAGAGATCGCCTCTGACCCCACCCAAAGTCTAACCCGGCGAGAGAGTTCCTGCCCCGCCAAACGGTCTGACGTCGTTTGGTTGGGACTCGCCGTAGGTGAGAAGACAGTTGGGCGTTTGTTGACGTCCGTCTCGCATCTCACTTGCAATTGGATCTGTTCCTCATCTAGAATTGAGCATTGAGCCCGAGTCTTTTCCTCCTCCGTGATTCACGCAGCAGTCTTCGACATCACAGAATCGAGTGAGTGTACACCCCGCAATCACACCCGCTTGTCCCAACCCGTGCCGCAACCATTCAGAGGGACATCGAGAACATTCGACAGCTTGCCAAACCATGGTTTCTGTCCTGACTCCCCCTTCGTCACCATGTTCCACAGCCATGGGCCCCGTTGCCCGGCATTCGTGACTCAATAGCTGACCTCCCGCGATCAAGGAATCCGAAAACAAGCGATTGATTCTCCGTCCTCCTTTTCTCACATCCACTCTGACTCTGCGGTGAGCACACGAAAGCCCGATGGCGATAGCATGCCTTCTAATAGACGCAAAGAGCAAGGAAATCGAGAACATCACAGCTGAACATTAGCAACCATGCCGTCTGCCGCGTTCAAGAAAGCCGCCGACGAGAGCCGTCAACTCAAGGCGAAGCCGAGCAATGATGAGTTGTTGGAGGTGAGTTGTGGTGTATTTCCTTCTCAGGTCTACGGGACATCTTCCTGCCGTGTTTGAGACGAAGGAATATGGCAACGTGGTGGGTAAGGAATAGGGGAGGAGCTTGACATACGTGCACCAATTCTGAGGGTAGAATGCACAAGAAGAGAAAGGCCGCAGAGGAAACAGGGGTGGATTGTCATTTGCTGTTTTGCCTGTCTCAACACGCACGGACGACAAAACTTTCGAGAGCATCTGCCATCATCCTCTTTGGGCGGTCCTTGCCGTTGTTCCATACGCTTTGTCCCTCGATTCTGAGGTGTCATCGACTGATATTCTGTTTCCAGCTCTACGCCCTCTTCAAAGTCGCCAATGGCGAGGACATATCCAAAGCTCCTGCTCCAGGCATGTTCGACCTGAAGGTATGTAACGTCAAGTATTCGTTATTCTTAGCACTAGCCCAGCTCAGTTCCCTTTCTCGTGATTTTCGACGTTTATGCCTCGCTTGCCACCCGGCTGTCTCACTGATACTGTCCTTGCGAACAGGGGAAAGCCAAGCACAAGGCCTGGCAAAGAGAAGTCGATGCAGGTACCAGCGCCGCTGACGCGGAGAAGAAGTACATCGACCTTGTCGAAAAGCTCAAGGGGCAGTATGGCTTCGATCCCAGCAAGGCTCCTGAGGCAGTTGGTGGAACTTAAATGTGCCGAGAAAGGATGAGACAACTGAGAAGGCCGAATGCTGCATACCGTGACTGAGAGGGCACGATTCTTCCCCGGCACTGCCAAGGTGGTCTTGAATTTAGCCTGTAGGCACGTTGGCCGTGGTGCTCATGCTCTCGCGACATCCTGGCGGTCAGGGTTGTCGATAGTGCGGTCAACCTGGCTGTGTTCCTCCGCATAGCGAATGTGCGTATCGTTCTCGCATCACAGGCGGTTCTTTCACAGGTTCAGGGTTCCCAGCTTCTCGTTGACCTCTTCGTCCGCGTCGTCGTCTTCATCTGATTCGTCTGAGTCTTCGGTGATATCTTGCCCTGCAAAGACCATCCATTGTCTATTGAGCACGCTTTTTCTCCAAAGTTTCGTGACACCATCGCTTCCCTGACTTAGTAGTACTTGGCCTTGGCCGTCGAAGATGACGGACCACGCATCGGTATGGGCTTGAGGAAGAGTCGTGAAGGAAGAGAGAGTGGTAAGGTACCCGAAGTCATATCCGGTGCGCGAACCGCCGGGCTGGCTGGAGAGTTGAGTCGACGATGCCTGGGATTGGCGCCCAGTAATCGCAGAGGTGAGGCTCGACTGTTGTTGGTGACGCTGCTGCACGGTATTTCGTGCCTGAGCTGCTGAATGGCGCTGGTGCTCCGTTCCGTTCCGCCCTCCGTTCCCGTTCCCGTTGTCATTCCCGTTTGCATTTTGACCTTCCGCGACGCCGAGCTCAAAGACTCGCACGCCCCCGTCCTTGCATGCAGTGGCGATGCGATCCGTCCCTCTGACGCTGAAAGGCGCCCACGCGACATCTCTCACCAACGCCGGATGAACAGGCAACTTGATGGCCTCGTGGAACATGATTCTGTGGCTGCCCCCACCGGTACTCGAGACGCCGCTCCCGCCACCGATGCCCAGCCCTATGCCGCCGATACTCGCGTCCCCGCCGCCACCGCCGCCGGTGCCGGCCCCGGTGGCTGAAGGCACGACACCACGAAAGATCTTGACCTCGTTCAGCGCGCACACGACCAGGCCGAGCTCGTCGCGCTCGTCGCACACGGACGCGATGTACGGCAGCGGCGTGGGATTCGGGTCGAAACGGACTTTGAAGCTCGTTTCGTCCCCGCGCGACGGCGCCGCGTTGGGCGCGCAGACGTTGAAGCTGTCGAGGAGGGTCCACTCGCGCAAGTCGTCGGGGTTGCTCGGCTCGTAGACGCTCAGCAGGCCGAGACGGTCGATCAGGGCGAGGAAGGTGGTGACGTGGTCGGTCGTCAGGGTCTTGACGTCCAGAGAGACGAACGGGACGCGCGGTGTCGACTGGATGGTCGCCACGCGGCGGAAGCGGTGGCCTTGGAGGGGCGGTTGGGTGGCGTCTTCGCTCCACAGGTGGCATTTGAGGTCGTTGCCGATGGTGACCAGGTGGGTGCCCAGCGTCGGCGAGAGGAATTTGGCCTGTTAAGAAAAGTTAGCGGGAGGGGTTCGAGCTAGCGCAGGCCGTGGAATTGATTTGAGGAGCAGCATGCCGCAAGAACAAGTCCATGACTTCGGATCTTGGTAAATTTGCAGAGCCCGTTGGAGCATGAGAGTTTCGCCCGTAGGTTGAATGGCATATCGGTACTTACATCTTTGATATCGGCGTCGTGCGCCGTGAACGTGTCGAGCAACGTCTTCTCGCCCGTCTTGGAGTCGCGGTCCCACACCTTGATGCGGTGGTCGATGGACCCCGTCAGGATCTTGGTGCCGTTGAAGTTGGTGTGGACAACGGTGACCCGGTCGTTGTGACCGGGGTCAAAGGGCTGGGTTGCCGCCATTGCAGCATCATCCAGCTGGCGGAGAGGAGGGAGGGGAGCAGGCGAGGAAGTGGTGTTGTTGGCGGTTGGTGAGTTCAATGAGGTGGAGGTGGAGGAGGAGGCTGATTCGGATGAGCTGCTCGACTCGTTGTCATCCTGGCTGGCTTTGCGATCAAGCCAGTGCACCAGACAAGCGTCCTCCAAGACAAACGGCACACCAACCACTGCTGCTCGTTGTAAGCGGCGTTGTTGCGCCATTGTACGCTGATTGGCGGAGCACGCGGAGTTGCGGAGGTGGTTGAGCGGGACGGATTATCTTTGTTCCGTCTACAGAAATTAAATCCGACGCGGAAGGACAGATTTGTTCTACGGGTCTGGCAACAATGGCCACGGCACAACACAGCACAGCACCGCTTCCGACCTGGCTGACAGCCGCACTGCGGACGACATCATGGCCTCGACCCTCAGCCGCACGGAGAGATGGTCACTGCTGCTCGTCACGGGAGGTTCGCTGGCGGTGCTAGCAAATACTTTCCAGGGCGACGGCGCACCGCTGGTGGCTTCTCTGGCATTTTCTGCCCTAGCCTTCTCCATGACCTATGCTTTCGTACGATGGTCGGGTCCGGCATTTATCAAGGCCGGCCTGAAAGGCAAGGATATGAGCAAGATCCCGGCAAGGGAGATGTAAGTCCCGTCTGATTCCCGAGGAGAGTGTTGGCTGATCTGTTTAGTCCTGAGTCCATGGGAGCAGTTGCCGCCGCGGTCTACATCCTGGCATTGATGGCATTTATTCCATTTGCCTTCTACAAAGACATCGTGGCAGCTACTTCGGGCGGAGGAAATCGAGATGTCGTGGTGACCATCACCGAAGTCGAGACGGGCCGCTTCTTGCACCGGTTCCCGCACTCGAAATTGTCTTCTTATCAATCGGCGCTCAACACTCTCCAAGCCACCACCATTCTCGGCATATGCGACGACATTCTCGATCTCCGGTGGAGACACAAATTCTTCATCCCGGCGGTGGCCTCGCTTCCGCTGCTCATTGTCTACTACGTCGACTTTGGAGTGACCTCGGTGGTGGTGCCGACTTTCCTGGTGCTATACATGCCGAATCGAGCGCGCCTCATCAACTTGTCGTTCCTCTACTATTTGTACATGTCGGCTCTCTCGATCTTTGCCCCGAACTCGATCAACATCCTCGCCGGCATCAATGGCATCGAAGTCGGACAGTCACTCGTCATTGCAGGCCTTCTCATTCTCAACTCGGCACTTTACTTGGTGCCATTCCCGGGGAACCCGATCCTGAACCACGCCTACGCCATACGTCCACATCCGGCGACCGACGCTCATCTCATGACCCTGTACATTCTCCTGCCGTTCCTGGCCGTATCAACGGCGCTGTATATACATAACCGGTACCCGGCCAGAGTATTCGTCGGGGACACATTTTGCTATGTTGCGGGCATGACGTTCGCCGTCGTGGCTATAACGGCTCATTTCAGCAAGACTCTACTCTTGCTCCTCATCCCTCAGATTGTCAACTTCGTCTACAGCGTACCACAGCTCTTTCACCTCATACCTTGCCCCCGGCACCGACTGCCGAAATTCAAGGCTAGGACCGGTCTGCTCGAGCCCAGTGTGACGCCGTGGTCCGCGGAAAGACCTCCAAGTAAGCTGTTGACGGCGGTTTTCTTATCCTTGGAGAAGCTTCGTCTCCTCCAGGTCACCGTCGATCCGAAGACGAACCGAATATCAGCCACCTCGAATCTGACCATCATCAACCTTTGGCTGGTATGGAGAGGACCGATGAGAGAGGACCAACTGACGAAGGAGCTGCTGGTGATGCAGACTTGTTGCGGGCTCGTCGGGTTGTTCGTCAGACATACGATGGCTCTGTTTATCTTTAGTGTGGATAATCGGGGACCGCTCAGTCAAGCGGAGCTTCAAACCGCCTAGTTGGTGTTCAGGGTAAACCGTCGGGGGGCTCAGGTCTCGAAACGGGAACGGGGAAGGACTCTAAAGAGGTCAAGATTCAGCTCCGAGGACATCTGAAACTATTTCCATGGAGGTCTACAGCCAGGTCGTCAAGGCTCCGCATACTGTGTAATAGTGTATATCCTGTGGTTGTCCTATTGGCGAGACTCAGCTCCACCGAGGCAAGGTCTAGGCGACAGTCCGGGCGTCTCTAGAGTATGTACGAAGAACATACCCACTGTGACGAGGTGCTGACTTTAATGCGTCAGCGAGGCTGTGAGGCAGCCTCACCATGAGCCAGCATATCTGCATATCTACTCTCTGCATACTTACTCGGGTCTGAGTTCTGTCGACCCAGCAGGACAACAGAAGGAAATCTCTTGGCCATTCTGCGGGCATGGTATACTGCGGAAAACCAAGTGCCAATTGTGCCAGGTGCCCGGCCAGAAAGCTCAAGGTAAATCGAACATCAACTAGCCGTGTTTGCTCGCCACGGTTACATGTCTAACGGGCCAGTCTAGTGCGACCGAGCGACCCCCTCCTGCTCTCAATGCATCCGTGCGGGTGTCGAATGTGCTGGGTACAGGGATCTCACGCCATCGCGATTCGCGACGAGAGCGCCGATCGTGGCTCGTAAAGCTCAACTCAAGCGAGCTAGAGATCGCCAACGCGTCCGGGACTCGCCCCAGTCACAGTTCAGATCGACGTCGACATATCGCTCATCGGGCTTGACGGTTCAGCAACCTGCGCCCCCGATACGCGAGCAGGCAACGTATTTTGCCCAGCAGAGCTATCTCGATACCTGGCTCTGGCCCTCGGTCTTGGATTTGACAATGGCAGACAATGCTGCGGCATCATCGTCCATCACCGCGCTTGGACTCGCAGTACTAGCCAATACCAGAATCAGCCAGTCCTTGATGATGGCTGCCCGGGAGGAGTATACAGTTGCATTGGCGTCAACAAATCGAGCACTCCGAGATCCCGTGCTATTCAAATCAGATCTCACCTTGCTGGCGGTCCTGTTCTTAGGAATGTTCGAGGTATGTTCAACTCTCTTTGGCTACTTTTCTCGGGCATCCGGCTAACTTTGCATCAGGTGGTGACGTGTACTGGACTGAAATCAATCCTGCGAGGGAGAAAACATATCGTCGGCGCAGTCAAATTACTTGAATGGCGGGGGAGAAGAACAACTCCGTTGGCCCCGGGGTTTGCACCTCTTCAGACAGGTGCGAACCTAGATCGTGAGTGCCAGAAATCCTACATCCCAGTGAGGACTGTGGCGAATAACTGTGCAGTTGATCCACAACATCTTCGGCGAAAACAATACGTCTCCGAGCCTGACGCGATTGTCGAGGCAAGCCTGCGATCTCGAAGACGGCGTCTTTTGGTTTGGAGATCGCTTGGCCAATATCAATATCCATCTGAGCAAGTTATGTGCCGACATGAAGCAAGGAGCAATGACGGATCCTCGAGCGATAATTGGCGTGTCCATGGCGCTTGATGCGCGACTGGTCTCCTGGGCCGCCGACATTCCCTCATCGTTGAAGTACAGCACCACCTCCGCCATTGCCAACGGCCAGAAGATACCAACGATGTACAGCCCATACGGATGTCACTATTATATCTATCCGGACCTCTTCACCAGCAATATGTGGACCAACTGAGGCGGTGCACGATTTGTCGTCCACGAAATCATCCTGCAATACGTCGACTCTTTGAAAGGGGAAAGCGAGGTGCGAGATGACCCTGCAACCTTCTTCGAGCCCCGCTCAAGTTGCTAGACACAGTGAGACCATACTCAGAGGCCTGACAGCCGGCATCTGCGCAAGCGTGCCCTACAACTTTGGCGTCACCAATGACGCGAGCGCGGGCGATGCCCAAGGTCACGAAAATAAGGCATTGGCCGCGGGCTACAGCCTTCTGTGGCCTCTCTTCCTGGTTGCGAGCTGGCGATTCGCGACTCCAGATCTCAAGAGCAGGGTGATCCCGTCGCTCGAGAGAATCGGCCACAAGATGGGCATCGGCCAGGCGCTGGCGATGGCCCAACTGTTGTTCCACGGGATGGGGGCGCGGACCTGGAACCAGCCGGAGTCGGCGATAGTAGAAGAGACCCTCCCAACCGGCCAAGAAGCCCAGTAGACAGTGTGTACAGGAGACGCTCCGAAGACTCCGTTGAGATCTCCGGCATGATCGCTAACATCACTCTGAAGATTCGTCATTCATCGGATGATGGCAGACTTCTTCTCGGCCATAGACGACCGAAGGAATCCACAAGCAACCCTACATGAGTATGCTGTACGGTTTCCGTCACGAAGGATCCTACATAAAGTCGCCTAAGGCATCCACTGTGGCAGGCAAGGCAGACAAGGCAGACGCAAAGTTGGCGTCCGGGGTGTCCTGTCCGGCCAGCTGTGCAAGGAGCGTTCCTCTGAGTGGGCCACAAAGAACCCAATCCCGACCACAAGTCCACGGCGGAAAACTGTACCAGTAGCTGAAGAGAAGGCAGCAGACTAGTTTCTGTTCGCTCGCAACCTCGAGGCCCGATCAAGCATTTTCCGTAGTCCGTCGATTTCAAATCCGCTCAGCTCGAATGTTCGCCGTCGGGTTACTATTGATAAATCGCCAATTCGGAATCCGTCAACGTGCTCACCTATACGAGTAGGAAGTCACGCCAACGCAATAAACTGTACGAGTAGGAAAATGGAAGATCGTCAGTCAGTCAGCCAGCTAGCCAGCCTTATTAATGCAAAGACGAGAGGGGAATACTCAATAGAAGGGGAATCCCATACGATACCACCAACCCACCTCGTTACATTCGCCTGGCCTGACTCCCCTCCCCGATCCAGTCACCGTCCTGGCGTTATACCTAGTACGAGCATGTAATTCGATCTCCACGGGGCCGGTAATACAGTATGAGTACAGTATTGTATCGTATATTGTAGAGCCTCGTCTGGACACTGAGGCTGTGGACGACGCAGCGAGGAGTCGATGGTATTCGGCACGTCCGCGGACCTCACGGGCGAGCGGCCGAATACGGCGCTGCAAGAAGTCGTCTCCCGATACATGATGCACGCACGCGCGGGCGACGTTCGCTAGAGATCCGATGAATGGTCTGCGTGACCAATTAGGCTGGCTGATGTACAACCATTCAGGTAAGGACCAGTTTCTTGTTGGAGGGGGAAGTTACTTCGTTTCGCCCTCCTTTGGCTGTCGTCAAACAATGAGTAGCTTAAGCTGATGACTCATTTTTAGGGAATACCCTCGTCCGGTTAGGTTACGGCAACGAGACAAAGGCCTCGTTTGTGAGTCCGGCCGAGTATGACGCCCCATGCTCGGCCGTTGTGTGATATCCGAACCTGGGAAGAACTTCAGCGGCGGCGACGGCCGCGGCGTTCAAGCAGGCAGGAAAGTGGAAAGTGGAACGCAAGGAACAGGAACAGGAGTTCCCATCTCTGCGGTCCGTGTCGAAATGACTGATCGAAGGCGTGGAGCGAGCGCGAGCCCTAGAAGTGGTGGACTGCCACAACCTGGAAAATGAGAAAGGATGGTCGTCCGGACATCACCTTGACGCATTCCCCAGAGTAATTCAGTTTTGTGCGCCTCAGTTGTCTTGAGCCACTCCACCGTTTCTTCTTCAGTGTCTTCTTCTGTATCCATCATTTTTTTTGCCAGTCCTCGACCTTGACCGATCCTGGCATTGCGGTATCAACTCCGAAATTCTCCGTCCGATCTATGTTCGGCTCCCTGGATGTCGGGGCGGGAGATTTCGTCAGTAATGCGAGGGAGCGCACTGACGAACCCTTCTGAAGCAACGACATCTTCCAACAGTACGTGCTAGCGAAATAGATACATACTTACTGTGGCTGTGGCTGTGGCTGTGATTGTGGATCCGATTCTGAGCCCGAGCCAGCCAAGTAGAGGTGAAGTGAGATGTTCCACGCATGGCCGGGTGGTTTCATTACAAGTACAGTACTAGGTATTTGCAACCTCTCGATCACCACGACCATGCTGGCCGCCTTACTGGTCATCGCATTTCTTGGTGATTGTGGCGTATTAACTCAAGTACTCCACGAAGGTCGGATAAGTCGCGGTATGTAATTAGGGAGTTGTAATTGTGTACGAGGTATTGAGGACGCGATCATTCTGGATCAGATTGAATTAGATTAGATTAGATTAGATCAGATTCGATTTGAGAGTAAACGCTCTACAAGTACATAGTCACCTATTGGTACGGCAATGGTAGATCATTAGGGCGGTCATATGATGGTATTGTGTATAAGTAACTAACATGCTATGATGGAGCTCTCTACCTCGTACCGTAAGAGAAATGGTGTATCACGTGGTCGTTTCTATATACCTTTGGCTCACAACGTGGCCTCTTCCTTTTTGTGAACGATTGGCGACGATGAGACAGAAAACGCCAAGTTAGCGTCGGGGTCAGGACAACATCCCTGGACATCTCAGCGCTCGCCAAACCAAGCTGTCGTCAGGATGACACAGCCACCGCTCAACAAGGGTTTGATTACGTCTTGATCACCTCGGTCAAAGCGGGTGGTCAAGCTGGAAAGGAAATGAATGGTCATTGGAGAAGTCAAGATTCGGCGTTGGGTATTGTAATATTTGATGCCCTGCAGCCTAAAGGTCCTTAAGACTCAGTCTCGTTCGGGTATCCATAGTAACCCGGCCCAGTATCCTTGAACCAACGCGCCCGGCAACGCCTACAGATTTGTACATGTCGCTTGCAGATAAGTGTTTTCGTAATGATCATAACCCTCCTCCCTCAGGCAGCACCAGCTGTGGGCGTGTTCTGAATCACCTTGGTAGGTTGCCAGCCAGCACGGATGATTCTCTCTCCGGACGAATCACGGCTGACCTCGCCCTTGGCCTCCAATTGAGATCTTCTCCAGATATCAACTTCACCTCCTCCGCGGATGACGCCAACTCTCATAGTGGAGAGCAAATTGTGGGCGGCGTTGCTGTGCATGTAGACACCACCGTTGAACATGGCAGTCGCGTCCTTGCCAATACCAGAACCGATCATAGCCTTGCCACCGGGATGGTCCTTGATGAAGTCGGTCACGTCATGGACGATACCAGCAACAGCGATGAGACCACGTCCGTTCTTGCATTGGTCAACATAGTCATCCCATTCCATGACAGGGAGTTGCTCAAGAGGAACACCCCAGTCGAGCCTGGAGCGCTTCTGATCAAGCTTCTTCTGCTGTTGTTGCAGACGACCCTTCTCAATCTCATTGCTACGGAACTGCTTGAGATCGTATGCGAGGCCGAGTTGCTTGCATGTCCAGATGAACCACTTGGTGGGATCATACTGATGCCACTGGATGGCGTTCCGGTAATCCGAGGGGAACTCGTGGTGGAAGTTGTGGTATCCCTCACCAAGAGTGACGAGGGCAGTGATGACGTGGTCACGAGGTGAGTTGCGGTCGTCGAATGGCTGATCTCCGAGCCAGTGGGCGAGAGAATTGACACAGAAGGTAGCTTGTTGGACGAAGAAGATTCGGAGTATACCGGCGTAGATAAAGCCACCGAGGTAGTCACCCCAGCACAGGCCGGCAACGATTGTCGGGAAGACAAGACCCATGAACATGACAACCTTGAGGTAGTTCTTGTGTTGCCAGATGACAACCGGGTCTTCGTTGAGATCCGAGATGTCGGTACGTCCAATTCTCTTGGGGTTTTGCTTCATGATCATCCAGCCGAGGTGGGAATAGAGCAGACCCTTGCGGACAGAGTATGGGTCCTTCTCGGTATCGGTGTATCTGTGGTGAGCTCGGTGGTCGCGTGCCCACCATCTGATTGAACCTTCAACGGCACCACCGCCGACGGCTGCGAGGAATATCCGCAGTGGCAGAGTGGCGGAGAACGAGGTGTGTGCCCATAGCCTGTGGTAGCCAGCTGTGATTCCCAAGCCAGTTGCAAAGTAATAGAGGACCGCAAAGACGGCCGTCTTGAATTGCAGAGGCGTCCATAAGGCTTGAATACAACCGTACACAGGAATGCCAACGATGAGGGTAACGTTGAGCCAGTTGACATGTTTGTACCAGTTGGACCTGGTCATCGGTGTCTCTGTGATGTGCGGCTTCTTGGGGTCATACTTCGTGTTTCGGTTGGGTTCGGAGGGCTTCGCCATTGTGGGAGGTTGTGGCGACTGGAATTCGGGCTTGACAGCCAGGTCACCGGCAGTGGGTTGTGAGGAAGGCATTGTCGAAGCTTTGGTGAGTTCAACTGATGCCAGGTGAGAAGTGGTCGATGGAGGATGAAGGAGCGAGAGAAGAGTGAGCAGAGAGATGAGCTGCTGGATAGATATATGGAAGGGTGAGCTTGGCCCGAATCGGCGTTGGTCTGTTTGAGACTTTTCTCAGATATGTTGAGAAGGCAATTGTGGGGAAAGGCGGTGGGAAGGGTCGAAGGCAGTCGTGGTGCTCAGGCGATACTGGGTACGAGTAAGAAGTGAACGGACCACCTCATCGGATACCGAGGTAAGATTGGTCGCTACCAGGCATAAAACATGATTGAGGGACCGATGATGGTCCGCTGAGGCCTGGAGCTGCAAATCATATTGAGCGACTTTTCCCTTCCTCACGCAATCTCGCTGGCTGACGGCAAAATCTGGAGTTTGGCAAGCGGCGACCGCAGAGTGAAAGGGTTTGGATTTTGTTGGGGAAGACAACGTCACTAGTTCCACCAGCAAGGGTCATCGGGCATTATTTGATTGGACGATCGAGTTCTGTGCCTGCGCTAGAATCGCGCTAGAAGCCCAGGCATACGGATCAACCCCCCTGAATGGGTTGTTCCGTCTCTCACAGTTCCGATCACACAGCATGGCAATAGTAGACAATTATAGCGACAGAGCGGCTACAGCGTTCCCGGACTATTGCATGAGAATGTCTGGTCTTGATGTCTGAGTTGCCTCTGAAGGAGTGACTGCATTCGACGATGGCGGGCTGCAGGAACAGCATGTTCCTCTAGGAGCCCCTTCAGCCCAACCAAATCCTCATTGGGCTGCAAATCGTCAGATCTCGGGTCACTTACTCCGACGCACTGGCCCGGCACTGGCCACTCCCAAACGGTTGGGCTTCGCTCTTCGTATGGCCGGCGTATTTCGTACAAAGCCTTTAGAGCGGCCGCGTTTCCAAATGATGATCATTGGTGCCTCTAAGACGACACAGAATGCTGAATGCCGTACCTATCATATGATATCTGTTGGTGCAGTATACTTCTGCCTTCGATAGCATGTCATATGATGCTTCCGGCATGGAATGACAGCACAGGCAACACGTGTGGGAAACTGTTGGGATACGCGAACCCAGGGCACTGTACACAGGGATGCGTCGACACTTGTTGCAGGCTGCAGGTTGAATCGTTGATGACCTGTCACGGGTGGTGATGATAGGGCAATCCGTCATCAGGGACCGAAATCTGGACTCGATTCTTTGGGCCGAAGAAGGTACGACTACTAGGGCGGTTGGCATGTGGCATCGCAGAACTGTCATCTTCATCTGAGTGAGAATCGTCCTGTAAGGCGCGCAATTCAGTGTTTTGTACCTCCCAACATCGGCTTCCTCTGAGTTTGCCTTGCATAGCCGTGGATTGGTGCACTATCAGGAGTTCTTTGCGATGGGCATGGTAGGGCATAGACTGAGAGGGGGCATGCCGTTTCAGAACTAAGTGATGCCGATTTGTTTCTGCTGTCATGTTGCCTTCACCACTACCTGGCCTCTGAAGGCCGTCCTGCCTTCGGGACCCTTCGAAACCTGATAGCCAGTCGCTAAAACAGCCCTTTCCAACCATCACCAAGGCACAGCCCTTGGCCCAACATCCATCCCGTAACTTCCCTCCCTCCTGACTTCGCCTCCCCTATCCTCCACCCTCTCCCTAACCTCCGCGCCTACATCCCCTCCGCCCTTCTTCCACCTCGCATGCAACCTCCTGGCCGCGAACCGTCCTACGCCCCAAACACCCGCGGCAAGGATCCCCGCCCCTATTGACGGCGGAGCGACCACCCATGCCACTCCACTGACCGCCCCTCCAATCGCCGTGGCTCCCACGGCCGCTACAAGTGACCCCAAGGCGATATATTTCGCCCAGCGCACCAGGCGCCAGAGGATAAACTGCCCGATATATCGCACCGTGCGCAGCAGTGCTCGTGTGCGCAGCCGGGCCGGTCTCTCAGCGCTGGTAGGCGCGATGAGGTAGTTGAGGTTTCGCTTTGCGGAGAGAAGTGCCGAGTTTGATTGTTGGTCGACGACGACGGCGTCGTGCTCGTTGGTTTGAGCTACTTGGGCGGTGGGGTTTCCCCTTGACGGTGCCATTCTGGAGGTGGAATCTGTGGGTTGCTGGAAGTCGTGTTCTAAAGCGTATACGTGAGCTCAAGACAGCTTCAGTCCTGTACTGGTAGGTACCGAAACATCCATGACGTAATGGACTCGGAGCTCAGCGTAGTCAGAAAGGTGGGGAATGTAGGTGTGATGGGGTCTCTTCACCCACGATCACGGTGTGAAGTGTTTCTACAGGAGCACTTCATATCCAAATATTTTAGTTCGAGCAATTTTATATGAGATGGCGAAAAAGGTGAAAAGCATCCTTCATCGCCGATGAGACCAGACACTTCTACAACCTAGTCCCTACCCGTTGTGGCGACGTGTAGGCGTCTGGTGAATCGCGGCAACCACAGGCCCTCGGACGGTTTCTGAGATCCAGGGTCGCCCAACATGGTTCGGCAGGAGCGTGACCAGTCCGTATTATGGCTGGGTTTCCGCCACAGGAGCGTCTGTTTCTCCCTGTACGCGCTTATGCCTCTGATAAGCCAGTTCCCTGTCCAGATCAGATATCTGCCCCAGAAAAAAAAGACCACGATACGGCCACGGAATGATGGATAACAGGCATCACGATCTTCACGAGCCGAGTTAGGGCGATAGCCTTGCGTAGAAGCAGAAGACTCTGGTCGGGCGGGTCAGGTACGCAAGCCCAAGATACTTGTACTTAGAGGGAGAGGATGACCACGAGGACGGGTAGGCCCCGGTACGGCAATCCTAAGTAGAGCCATAAAGGTGTCGAGAGCATGTATTGACATGTCCCCCCAGGCGTCGAAGGGTTTGGTCCACCACGAGTCGACAAAACTTGCACGCCAGTGGGGAAGAGTGACCAGGGTTCAGAAAGCATGTGATACAACTGTAGCGGAGACTGTGTAACAACCGCGGGGAAGGCTCTAATTTTTAATGTTATCAGGTCGTTCCAGTAGTTGCGTAGTGAAGCCGTGCGTGGCTGTGATGATGAAGCAGAATCCCTCCAGGTAGTATGAAAGGTAGGTATGCAAGAAAATCACCGGCCGATGGCGGCTGACCCGATCACGATAGCACATTCCGGCTCGGCAATAGGCGGTAGATATCAATGTTACGAAGAACAATACGTACAAGTACACGATCCTCGTAAAGGCGTACAGGCCAAAGAGGCGAAGACAGCCGTGGACGACTGAAGGGAGAGCCAGGAGGAGACGAACGGATTGTTGTAGCCCTGCAGGCAGTTGATTTTCTCCTTTGATATCGCCATTCCTGATGGGTTGCACGTACGTCGAGCGACCTGGCAGGTGCGTTGACCGTTGTGTTTCCAGTTTCCAGGAAGACTGCGGAACGAAATTACACCAGATAGTGTAGTTCCATCATGAAGTGTTGCAGCACACTTTATCATAGTCCTTGTACTTCTCTGCTCCGTGAGCAATGATGTCGATCCACTGGTCCATCGGGCAGCTCGCTCCAGGACCGTCCTGACAGCTAGGTATGGGCCGTGGCGCCGTATTCGCAATGACCCTTATGTACTCACCCTCACGCCCGGGCCGACCATCGCATGTCATCCTTTCCATGCCGACATGCCCCAAAAACGGGATGAGATCACTCATTTTCCAAGACCGTGCCCAGTTGACATGGTCCGTAGGAAATTCTTCCACGGCAGGAGAAGATGAATTGAATATTCCCAGTGCTGTGGCCACGAAGGGCGGTACTTCGCGGTGCGTGAAGCTGAGAAAGAAGCGCTGGGATGACGGCCAACCGGAGCCTGTATCTGTTACGAAGTCGCTTTCTGACTCGCCGTCTACTTGTTGGAAGAGCTCGCTCTGTGTCTTAAGCCAGGGGAAGCCCAGGTAAGGTGATAATGGGTTCAGGGGCCCAACCATGTGTGAATATTTGAGGTCCCCTGTACAAGTTAGAACCCAACTATCTGTGACCAGTGGCTGAGGAGTGGCTGGCAAAACTTACACGCATACTCGTAAGCAAAGAACTCCGCATCAGTGAACTGTAAAGTCGTTAGCACCCGTGTTGGTGTGGTTGAGACGAATGAGGGCCGGAACAAGACGGGAAACAGCCAAGTTGCCCTATGAAGGGGAGAGTACAAGTTATTAGATACACGTCTGAGAAAATGGACAACTTACGACTCTGCAAATGGGACTCCGTTCGCCTTTGATCGCCGACTCGTAACCACAGAGACTCTGCAGCCCAACAACGTCGGTGTCACTCAGCTCAAAAGGGGTGAATCGTGCTAGACGCCCAGACACGTGCGGCGCATAGTGGTGGACGAACTCAGCCATCTCTTTGGTACCAGGCGCCTTGCTGAATGCCGAGCAACTCTTGTGAGGGATTAAGCTGTCAAAGCTGTCGTTGCGGTTGTGAAGGAATCGCACGACCTCAATGTCTTCGTGGTTCGGAAACGCCTTTGCGACGGCTACCGCGGTGTCGTAAGTTCTGGGCTTCTTGTCGGCCAAGATCTTCTGCACGGTGGGTGCCAGTTTCGGATATCGTTTGACAAGGTGACCCCCGACCTTCTTTGCATCTTCTGTACCAGACGGAGTAATGTCCTCCAGGTGGTCCTCTAAGATTGGGGATACCCATGTTGACATGAATTCGAGAGGACCAGACCAGCCTTGTCTGTGCTTCTCTAGCTTCCATAGGAACGGTTTGATATATTCTTCGTACTCGTCGTCGTTCGCGTATATGGCAGCATGTCGAATGAGGTATGATGCAGCAATGACTGTACAGCCCGGCGGTGCTTCATGTTTCAAACCGAATCCCACGGCATCGAAGTATGGGGATATGCCTGGAAGATGTAACAAGGGGTCAAATTGATAGCCTTGTGAATGTTCTAGCAGGATGGGTGATTGCGTAGGGTACACTGGCAGGGCGCTGGCACATGAAGCGAGATATAGAAGAAATGCCGGGAGAGCCATAGTGAAAGCGCGTACCCTGTTTGAGCTTGTCACTGCTTCATGACCTCTACCGGAGCTCGTGGTGTCAGTGGTACTCGTACAACAAAGACTGGGAGAGTCTCAGGGAAGAGCTGTCAGAGCTTCCTGGAACCGATGACGTCGGCAGATGCGCATCTTCACCATCTCGGTCGTCTCTCAGCGGCACTGCATTGGTGCCAGCAATAATTACTGTGTACGAGTATTATGCCAGCAACGACATGCTGATACTTTGCTATCAACATACACCCTGGTGCACTCACTCTGCAAGCCTGATTCGACGACGAACAGATGTGCACCCCGTGGATCAAGTCTATCCATGGAAGCTGATGATTTCGATGGCAAGTCAGCAGTGACTCTTGAACACTGTAAGTAGACCACGCAACAGTAGGCAGCTGATTCCGGCTACTCGCCTGCGAGAATGTCACCGCCGCGCTCTGTGATATTTCGAGAGATGCTAAGCTTCTCGGCATATAACCCCGCGTTAACGTTGATAAATAGCTCGGCTTTGTGGCGAGACCTCCTCGGGTCACGCGGAGAACACGAAGCTGAAGACACGTCTAGATAGGATGATTCGTGGAAGCTGAATGCCTAGGATTGACCTGAGGGAGGGCAAGACCTGCTGCCAACATTCTCGACTGGGCTTTTGCTGGGCGCCATGAAATGCCTGGGGTACTCGTACCACCGATACGATCGAAGAATTAGCATTGGAAGCGAAAATTGCATCGGGGCAAGCGTTGTCAGGATCTGAAGACTGTTTTTTTTACCACATCGCCTGCATATTTGATAATTGGAATTGAACAAAGATGGATTCAGATAGTGGTTGCGAGTGACGCGTACTCGTTACGCCCAGAGGGGAAGTGGGGGTTTAGGTAAGCTCGATCGCGGGTTGATACAGTACGCCGCTGGCTGCGATAGGCGTTGGCATAGCCCAGCACTGAGCGACACCGGCTTCGGTGAAGGGAGTCTTCCGGGCCAACTCATCGACTGTGCGTGACCCCGCTAGGGGCGATTCCACCACTCGCATCTACCAACACCCGCGGCCCCCCTTCCTTCAACGCAGGTGCCAATGGAGTGGTCATCGCGGGTCGTTGTTGCTGCTCACGTCTCCTGCCGCTCGTGCCCCTGCATCAGACGAGATGGAAACGTCTCTGACGCGGATGACTCTCGCCTGAATGTTCAATCACAGGGAGGACTGATGCGCCTCTCGGTGTGCTCATGGTGCCTCGCAGTCTCAATGTCGGTGAAATTGGCGCCTAAACCGGCTCCGGCGTGGTTCGTCGAAAAAGGGCTTAGCGTGGTCATGCCGCTTTTCCCCCCCAGCTATAAAGTACGTCGGCCTTCTCGCTCGGCCTGACGGTCATGTTCTCTCCTCTCGACCTTGTATTACACGGTCACACACGCTTTTTCTTAGCTCGATTCGAGAGATCGCGGTCCACCCGGCTTTCTCTGAGCATGACAGACGCGCTCGACGCACTCGACCCCCTGCATCGGTCCGCTTCACCGAGGACAACCTTACCTCCCACACTTCACGCGCGAATCCTTCTCTGATCGGCCACTCTCATCCTTGTCTTGTCTCATCGTACCGCGTCATCTTGCCATGCCCAGTCGGCCTCGCCGGTCCCCCCCAGAGCGACTCGACAGCGAGCTCTCGCTCTGTTGGACGGAGATGAGCTAGTGCGGCGGGCGCATCCTGGGTGTTCCAACAACCAACGGTCGAGAATCGTCCCACGCCCCAAGAACCTGCGCACGCAGGCTTCTGTTCTTGAGCCGCTATCTTTGGCCCGGCCGCGTCATCTCCACGAGGAAATCGCTCACCACCCTCGCCCACAGCGAGATGATGTGGAACACCTCGCGGTCGAGAGTCACCCTGCGCCCCAAGAACCTGCGCACGCAGGCTTCCGTTCTTGAGCCGCTTTGGCCCGGCCGCGTCATCTCCACGAGGAAATCGCTCACCACCCTCGTACACAGCGAGATGATGTGGAACACCTCGCGGTCGAGAGTCACCCTGCGCCCCAGAAACCTGCGCAAGCGCATCCGTCTTCCTTGAGGTCGCACCAGGCCGCGTCATCCTGCGCCCTGAAGAGTCCCTCAGAAGGCGTTATTGGGTTGGTAAAAAATCGCTCACGACCGGGGGCGCAGATATCACGGTGCAGGGGACAAGGGCGAATCATGACAGCTTTGTGGGTGAGGGGAACACGAGGGACAGCAACTTCGCCAGCGGTGGTGGGTACGTGGCGGAGGTTGAAGGCATCCCACCGAGAAGCAGAGACTGCGTGACGAATTGGCGGCATGGCGGTCACACAGCCACCCAGGCGGAATTGACAACGGCAGACACAGGAATTGGCAGCAGCGCAGGCCGTGGACGCTGTGGAAGGGCCTTGCAGCTGCCACGGCGGGATCGCACGACTCACAACGAAAATTGGAAGCTGCCCAGCAAGAACCTGCACACCCTTGGACGTGTACGCCGTGACTTGGAACGTGCAAGCCAGAAACTGGTACAGTACACCGAGCTGGACGGCGAGATATGCACTCTCGATCCAAGAGCAGGGCGCTTAGCTGTGGACATCTCTGCTGCTTGTTCGGTGTCGAAACATTGAGCGGGGGGGGACAAGTCCAATGTCCATTTTGCCGCAGGATGCTGAATGAGCGTCGTGCACCGATGGGACTATGTGAGCGGTTTGATGGTGGATTCGTGCCCGATCTCACCGACAAGACGCGGCATAGCGGGGTGCAAGATGAGTTTCCCGTGGAGCCCGTCCCGAAATGAGCTAGGAGAATATCTTAGAAATGCAGAAGACGCGTCGAGAGCAAGAGAATGGCAGGCTGAAACGCAAACTTTGGGGCCTACATCTCGGCGACCGCTTTAACCGCCACGCCGCGGGCATCAGGCTCCAAGGTGTCCACGAAAAGGATGGGAGGAAGGCAGCAGACCGGGCAGTGTCTTGAGAGCGCTGGCACGCGCAGTAACGCGTCCGAATGCGTCTTAAATGTGGCCGCCCCCAAGGCTGTGGTAGAGCCAGTATCTTCTCCCTTCTGTTCTACTGATCAACTGCTTATAACTGTTTGGAGTCACGACGCGATTCAACATGGCTATCTCTGTCGGTGGGAAGGGTTATTCTCCGTAAACTTCTGAGTAAAATGATGTTGAAAAGCTAACGAGTCCTGGCAGTAAGCCGTTCGACTACATCCGCTCGAGCCTGAATACTATCGGAGTGTGTGCTCTGAAAAGCGGCATCGACGACTCTCCTACAAGGCAGATTTTGGGTGCTATTGAATATTTCGTATCCAACAAGCAAGACAATCCTCAACAATGCTTCGAAGAACTACTGCCCCCAATCTCCCGTCTTTACACCCGAGCCTACAAACAACATATTTCAGACGTTCAGTCCAAGAGCGCAGAATCGCCACCCTTTATTTTCCGTTTCCCTCACACGACCTATGAGGAGTATACCTCTCAATACAGGACTGCTGGTGTCTTTCCACATGAGATCTCGCCAGTCAACCAGCACGTACAGGACGATGATGACGAGCCAAAAAATGACGACTGTTCCCGCGAGTCTGCCTTAATCGAAGGAAACGATGGGACATTTTGCCGTGTTTGCAGCCGCACGTATCCTTTGGTCCCAGTTACCATATGTACCTCGAGATATTTACCCTCTATGCAAATATTCGGTCCATACCCCTGGATAACGAGCTCAAGCGCGATATCTTACAGTACGCCTCCCCACCCCGTGGAATCCTTTCATATTCCTAACAAACACAAGACTAGTACACAGCAACATCCTTCTGCGCCCTTCCTTCAAATCTCACAAAGACGAACTCATGCTGCCGCCTGCGCCAATCATGACTCCACCTCAACCGATGCCGACCCCAGCCGAGCCGTCGACGATTGAAAAGCTAAGGGATGCTCAAAAGAATTTTGTGGCAATAGCCCCTGCTGGGTCCGATCTCCGAGTCTACAAGGAATTCTTGAATTCCGCCGAGTGCGACGAAAGATTTAAATCCACACTAATGACGCTTCTTGCACCGCATCTGTTGGGCAATATTCCACATTAGGCAAGCTGTGTTCGGAGACTGGAAAACATGAAGAAATTTCCTGGTGGTTGAGGATTGGGCTGACAATAACGCCGGCTGGGTGGTGGTGAGGGCGGATGGAGATGGAAGTAAGTGCCCAATTATCATGCGAGTACCATCACCGCCTCACAAGCAAATCTTTGTCGGGTCGATATTGGAGCATGACACCGCCATTCAGTTGTCGTGGCTGCTGTTTGATCCGGCGCGGAGCAGCGCCTACAGTTGACGAGGGTAGTTTTCGCTTGGAATCTTTAACGGTGGATGTTGTTGTCTCCTCGTGGGGTCGATCTTGGTCGCTTTGTGCTAGCAGGTGCGTGAACGTGAGACGACCCCAGCTCGTGCGCTCCGAGACCTCCCTCGTGTACATGCTCGCGTCCGCATCCATCACGCAGACCACCATCGAGGACTCCACATACATACTAGCGCCCTAACCCGAGCGGTTTCGTGATCTTACACTCGAGCCGGTCAGGTTCTTCCCCCCTTGTTGGCGACTGCGCAGGCCTTCGTGACCATCTTGCGAAGCCACTCCCCGTTGCTCGACATTTTCATATACGACACACGGTATTTGTCCTGCTCTATGCGGTTTTGCCGGTCGTTTATTGGTGCCCGACCATTTGTGCGATGAAGGACGAGGACGTCGCCACCAAGGGATAGAACAGCCGCTCTCTTGGGGCGGTAAAGGACGTGCCGTGTAGTCGAGCTTGTTGATGCTCGTGTTCAGGCCAGTGTTCGTGTTCTGCCGGTATGACTACGGGGAACAAATCTCTGAACCGCGATCATGGGCATGCCCTTCCCCTTCGGCCACATTTGGGTCTCGATCGCCTGCAACACGCGCGTATTCATGGATCGTGATCCTGAACACGGCCAAAGTGAAGCTTTGGTGAGAATACCCAGGAGAGTCGAAGACAGGTTTTAAGTCGAGCTCTGGCAAGAGGCTGAGGAGGTAGACGGAGTCTTTTGTCGCGGAGAAAATCTACAGTGAACTAGGATAAGTTAATCCTTAAAAGACTCCTTCGGCCAATCGGCTGTATATACATCGTTACTTCTGTGCAGCCAAGTTATCATTTAACACGCGGTCTACCCACCCTGGCCACGAACAACGTACCTACTTTGATATTTTTGATGCAACATGACTTACGGCCGCCCACATGAAAATAAACCTTCCGGAGATCACTCACCGAGAGGTCCATTGGTCGACCTGGTTACAGACGTTGCTCCTGCCGGAACGGGGAAGATATGGTAGGTCCGGTGATGTTATTCCGACGTGCTCACGGAGCTATTAGTCCGATGAGCTCGGAGACTGTTGGACGAGCCGATGAAGATATTCGAAAAGACTATTTAATCCGTGGATTTGAGACATTTCTGCTTTCTCAGCCTCCAGATAATCTCTATCTCGAAAGGCAAGGACACCATTTCGCCAACCTCCACCATGATCGGAACTACCCAACTCATCTCCACGGTCCTCCTTTTACATGTCTACTCCGTTTTCTGTGTCGGAACCGCCTATATCAAGAATCAGTGTGCTTTCGATGTCTTCGTTTACAGTGTTGCCAATCTTGCCAGCAATATACCCTATCCTTTATCGCCCAATGATATATACAGTGAAACTTACCGCGTGAACCCAAATGGTGGAGGTATTTCGCTGAAGATTGCCACGGCACCCGACGAGACCGACGTTACTCAGTTTGCATATACATTTCAACCTAATAATCCACTAGTTTTTTACGCTGTCTCAAATCACGATGGATATCCCTTTGAAGAATGGGGACTCTCTCTATCACCGTCTTTACCTGAATGCCCGGTCATCGCATGTCCGCCGGGCGTGGCCGTCTGTTCGGATGCGGAAGTCACTGATCACTGTGATGTCTCAGCCGACCTATCCCTTACACTGTGTCCATCCCAAGGTGTTCAATCTGCACCAGCGACTGCTACTGCAGTGACTGGAATTGCTGCAGCTACTTCTACTGCGACCTCTACCACGACCTCTACCACGACCTCTACCACGACCTCTACTACGACCTCTACCACGACCTCTACTACGACCTCTACTACCGTCCGTACGACCTTGAAGACTGTCGGTATTACGACGACATCGCGAAGCAATACGAACTCATATGTAATCACGATCCCTCTGGTACATTCGACGAAGACCATCACGCTTACCCCTTGCACTATCGCGCCAACTGTCACGGTGTTCTGCACTGAACCTGTGTGAGCAGCTGTGTTGTTTCCTGAAACACGACTAGAATCGAAAGCTAGAATGACGACTCGACATTCGCATAAAAGAAGGCGCTATACCGTGTCGCGGTGTGCAGCCTCATATTTTTGGATAATGGTTGCGGTGTTAAAAAGGAAGAGACTATCTATCTGGCCTTGGTGGTTTGATTCTTCGTCCCTCAGGGTGATCATTATTGGGTTGGCGTGTAGCTTAGTATATATCTTAACGAGTTTTCCTAGCAAACCGGAATCATGTTGCACTGAACCCGGACCTTCTCTTAACCACCTAGCACACCCCTTCAGGATCTTGTTCTAAGTACCCGCCAAGACGAGGTAAATTCACATCGAGCTCACCCCGCTTGGGAGCGAGGGTGATGCCGCCCTGTGCTCACCCCGGCTCGCGCGAGCCGGGTGAGCGATCACCCGTGTCTCACCGCTTCTGGGGGTCTAGCGCCCCGGCACGGATGGTGCGACACCGACTTTGCTCACCTCGGTGGGGACTGTGTGATAACGGCTATGATTGGCCCGATAAGTCTGCCGCCACGGCGACCTCCAACGCCCTGAGCATGCCCAATGAAAACGCGGGCTCATTCAAAAGCAGCGTCGCCGTGTCTACGCTTTAGGGCTGGCACGACTCGACTCTCCTTGACCTGTACCGGTAAGGCACTCTGAAGATCTCAGCTGGCATCGCCCATCATTCGCTCCTTCTCCCGACTCAAGAGGAATGGTTCTACAGATATCATTGCGAGGAAGCCCTTCTCGCTGCTTTCCCCAGCTGCAATCGTCCTGTGTGTCCCGAACACTGTCGCCCTCCCTCTCTCAGCTCTCGCAGCGTTCGCTTGACTGCCCAACAAATCGACACTCGAGCAATGACTTACCCCATGCAAACAACGGTCTGCTGGAAACCTTCTGCAAGTCCGTCCTACCAACCGAGATCGTCGAACCAATGGACCCGAAGCGCCGACGAGTCACTGGCCTCTTCTCTCCCTTTCGCCCTTCCATTCCGTCAGTGCTCTACCTACCGAAACACATGTTACCATCCTTTAGTGCCTAAACGGCCGTGCTCATGACTTGTCGTTCCTGCATCTCCTCTGCGCCTCGACTTGGGCTACAGACAGTGACAATATCTACATACACAAGCGGAGGCGTCAGGCTGTCAGGCTGCGTGACTTCTCCTTGGAGGCCGCAATGTGATGACGTGGTTCCAGACTACAAGTCGGTGATGGATGGGGTGTGCCTGTGTCCTGATCAGTACTCAACCTCCCTGGGGCCAGAATCGATATCGAGGACGACCGAGGATAGCGCTGCCTGCTGCGTGCCTACTTCAATGGGCTATTGGACGAGCCTGCTCAAAGCCGCCTGACGTTCGATCCAATGGCAGAAATGCCTCGCAGCATAGTCTGCAGACAAGTGAGACGGTGGAGTGGCCCGGACGTGCGGGCCTCGGATCCCCCGCGACTTGTTCGCCGCGTGAAATTCGAGGAACGAATCGACCCAGGCAGGGGATGGGCTGTGGAGTGCTCGCCGAGCCTAAATTCTGCCTTGCCGGAAGGATGGTGGACTCGCGGGATTACGAGCTGCCGACACAGCGCGTCGTGCTGGATCGTGACGGAGAGGGAGAGAGCATAGACCCGACCTCTCTCCCCAGGGACTGTCAGCCGATGGGTGCGTCATAATGTGTCAGACGAGGGAAGGAATGGTCACAATGCATATCCAAGCACGCGATGGCGAAAGAGATGGCGCAGGAAGTTCCTCTGCAACGGTGACAGCCCTGTGCCAGCAGCTATGCAGCAGTTCGCCCCGACCGTTGAGTAAGCATTCCACCAGCGCATACATGCAGCTCTGTCGAGAAGTCGGTACGTCAATTGAAGCTGTCCCGCATCCAGGCCTCGAACGTGTACTACCAGAACATCGCTCCAAGGTACGTAGAAGACCCGATGCGGTCGTAGGTCTATGAGTTAACAGGCACGTGTGCACAGCGTATGCGAGTGTCCGGATCAATCCTCGACCTGACCTCCCAAATTAGTCAGCTTCAATCCGAGACGGAGAAACTAGCCAACCAACTTTCCTTCCCTGAGGACCAGACTCGAAGGGAACGCGTAGTTCGTCAAGTGGCCGAAGAGAAAGCGAGACGGTTAGAAGGCGAGCTCTCTACGGCCCGGATGGATATGGTACAGCTGCAGCAAGAGAACACGCGCCTTCTGTCCGTCAAAGAGCGGATTACGAAGAGGATGAAACGGTCTGACCATCAAGTAAAGCAGGCATGGTCGGTCCTGCACAGATTAGGGCCTGACCCCTATAGTTGTGATACCATATCGTAAATAGAATCCCGATAATACAGGAGCTAGAAACGACTGTGAGGGTATATAAACGGGGCGCAACTCCCTTCCATGAACTGGGGGCTGTGATGTTTACTCCTTCCTGATGTGCAGAGGGTGAATTTCGGTGCCTCAACGCGTCGTTCATAAGAGGACAATCGCGTTATTGAGTTCCTCCTGGGGACTCAGAGACAGCTTGACTGTTTCTCTGAGAGTTCCCACCACGTGGAGGTGGGAGCTCGTCGTCCGCCTAGTACGAGGTTTGTAAATGAGATGGCGCCAAACACTGTGACCAGGGTGCTGTTGCTGAGACCTGGAAGCGAGGATGACTCGTCCAAGCACTGGCTAAACATTCCAAGACACCCTGGCAAATTCGTGAATGTCGAGATTATTTAGGAAGTCCGAAATAATCTCGACATTACCCATTTTGCCAAGCAAGACCGGGCTCGCAAAGATCGTCGCCCCCACCGCCGCATCGACCACCGTTCGTTCCTGAACAAGCTCTGGGAAGCCATGCCAGCGGATGACTTCATCAAGATGATCGCGGAGCCCAACCTCCTCGGTGACCCATGGCTCATGACCCAGCATTTCTGCGGTGCTTCCAAGTTCGAGAAGGTCTCGGACGACGAGATCATCGGCTACCATCAGCTGGGTGTCCCTCACCAGAAATATACCGATGCCACAAGAACGAAGATCCTCGTCAAGGGCCACGCTCACTCCTCCAACCCACATTGATACAAGAAGATCGACGGCGAGCGGAAGTTCGCCGGCTTGAACCCAGACATCAGATGGGGAGAGTATGACTTCGATAAAGTCTTCGCCGAAGGCCGTGACGAGCTCGGTGATAACGAGGCCGACGTTGCTGACAAAATGGCCAAGCAGGCCGAGGGTATTCCTTCGGCATAGACAGCCTGATCCACATCTTCGCTTCGCCAGACCGCTGGAGTTTTGATTCACCAAGAGTCATGCGGTAATCAGCCTGCAATAACTGGATAGTGGCCAAGAGAAACAAAAAGTTTCTTTCCGAATTTGGCTCTCCCCAGTCCCAAAGAAAACACACGTGTGCTAGAAATTCTGACGTTGCACACCGCGGTAGCAAATGCGAAACAGTCGCTTTGAATGATCACCATTTAACAAACCAGTCCGCAGGCCTATTCTAAGTGTAAAGTCGTTGCCGGGAAATCCGCCTTCGGTTTAGGCGGCCCGGCCGTTTCGGGTATGGTCGCGGGCTGGGCGCGCCGCCGCTTTTGACGTCTATAAGAACCCCGTGCCCCGTCCCAGCTCTCTTCCCTTCCAACTTGTGTCTCTCAACTCTGTTCGCCCTCGACACCGTCTGAATCCTTCCCCCCTGTCGCGTCAGGCCCCCATCCTCGATCCGCTCCCCGGCTCCTTCAAAATCTGCCTCGTTACCGGAATTCTCCCTTTCTGGCTCCCTTCAAAAATCGGCCTCGCCTCTTCAAGGGCGCCCCGCTCAGGCCCCCTCGACACTTTCAAGGGACGACCCGTTTCGGCCCCCTCATGCGCCCTCATTCCTCCATGGCGCATTTGACTTCGCTGGCTACACGATGTGCAGGCTCAGCGAGCTGCGCCCATCATCCACGCTTCGACCTTGGACCTGAGAATATGGATGCCGACCTCAGCAAGTTCCCTTGGGCCACCTTGCGAAGGTGATCCTCTGGCGTTCGTTCCAGTTTTGGCAAAACCCCAGCGAGATCGTCCTCACCGACAGTTGCAAAATCGGACATCCTCCAGCGCGCCGTGGGTGACACTCAGCTCTCCATGCTGCACCATCCGAGCCGGGATTCTGCGTCCCGAATTTGTGGAGCAAAACATGGAAGGTGGCAGAGCGCACCGGATCCTTTGGCACAGGCATGTGTAACAAGCTGAGGGCCGCACATGGTGCATCCAATCACGAAAATGCCGCACATTATGACCGGCATATGCCTGCATTGCTGCCTGCGCTCGGCCTGGAAAATGCAACGTTGAGGGGGGCTGAATCCTCCATTACGGCCCTCAGCGGCCCCCAGGAAACGAGTCGCCATCCGGTGGAACGGACACGTCAGCATGTTGTAAACGGATTTTCGGCTGCTGTCTCCTCCTCTGAAGTGTACAGCAGTTTCCCAAAGAGGAACTTGCGAACGGAGCTAGCGAACGGAGCTATGAAGAAGGAACAGTGGGATTCGGGAGACACAATTTTCGCTCGGACAGACGCAGATGTTGATTCGCCGCCCGTTATACCTGGTCCCAACGGCGGGCGGGCGTGTGCTTCGAGGTTGGCCGTCAATTTCGAAGGAGAGTGCAGGGTTGTCCAGGAGCCACTGGAGGCAGCTGTCTCGGTCCACAGGGCATATTCTCAACATCCTTGAACCCTCAGAACCGGGAAGAACGGGCCACCACCCCACACCGTCCCTCGCTCTCGAGACCGCCGTCGCGGGGTTCAATGACGCCATCAGGATAACGGCAACCCCTGTCTCTGGCGATGTTTCGGTGGCATGACCCACTCTACTTCGACGCGGTGATGATCTTGCTCTCCCCGCGTCACGGGCCTGGAAACACCGACAGAAACTTGGCAGGCCGAGGATCAAACTGGGCAGTTGTGAAAGTCTTGGAACTGCGCCCTGTGAGACAAGGGAAAGCATGGAGCGCATTAGGCAGTGCTGGCTGTCTATATGAATGGAACCGGTTCCCTCAATATTCTCTACGGTCAGATCCGTTCTCCTGCTTCACTTCTCGGAACAGGGCACTCCAATCATGGCGACTTTCATCGCGTATCAACCAAATGGACCATCCTTCAGAAGTGACGTTTTCGGCAAATATTCCGCAGTCGGCCTCTACAGTCCTTTGTCGAGCAGACATCGCTCATCAACATCTCAACAAGCACGACCTGTGAGCAAGGGGAATTTCGTCGCCTCCGTTGATCTGACTACTTCTGAGCAGGACGCCGCTCGAGAATATCTGGTCGCGCGAGAGGTCTTGGAGCCAATGGCTGACGATCCTGATAAACGCGGCCACCAAGTTGACGGAGCCCGCAGCTACGACGTGACCGACACTGACAAGATTGAAGGCGGCGGAAAATTCTACAAAGGAGGCGACGACGACATTGACACTGACCACGACAGCGAGATCAGTGACCTTCCATCGCTCATGGATATCTTTTCACGGAACAACCCAAAGTTTGGGGGAAACACCGATCTCAGGAGCAAGGCTTCCGTACCGCCCGCTCCCGTTGACAGGACCGGCAAGGAGTGTAGGCGCGAGGACGACTTCGAGACCAGTGCCAATCCTGCCGCCACCACTACTGCAGGCGTTCAGCCCGGAGGTAGCCAAGGTGAGTAGTAGAGATCCCATATCCTACGTATGCGTGAACAGTGTATACTGACATCTTTCTCCAGAAAACCCGGTTGTGCTGGACGTTGACCAGCAAGTTCACACCCCCGACTATGCTGCCTCTGACGACATGAACCCTACCCTCGAAGTCGTGGACCGGGCCGATCCCAGTAGTCCCTCCCCAACTTTCTCTGGAGGAACTGCCGAGCCAGGCACAGAGGACGGAAAGGATGATTCAGACAGCCTGGCGAAGTATAACACCCATAACCCAGCATGCGACGAGAAAGAAGAAGGGAGCAATAAATCTCATAAGGACGACGCTTTCCACACTCATACTCTCACCAGAAGCAATGACACCAACGAATGCATTGATTGTGGCATAGGTTCAGGTGCACCAGTATCCGTTGGCCAAATTTACGACGTCTTTGCCGAATTTGAGCAGACCTTCGGCATGGCGAGACCGAAGCAGAAGACGGTGGTTGCGACTCTGCGCGACTGCCTGAACCACGACGATACAGCAGGCTCTTTGCCACCTCCTATTGGTCGGGGCAAGCCTCGCTCAGCTGCGGACGACGGCCCCGCGGATATGGAGCGGGTTGCAGATGCCGTAAGCGCTGATACTGGCCGCAACTACTTATCGGAGGGAGAGATTGAGAATGGGTCCACCTTCCAATCGAGACAGGAGAGCGATGGACAAGAGACACGGACTGAGGACGTCAGGTCCCAGCGTGTTTCGACATTGGCTAGCGACCGCCACTCGGGTGAGTTCTATGTCGGCGCTGTTGAGTTTTGCCCTCGTTCTGACATGTAACATCGCAGAGAGTGCTAGTGCCTTTACCGGGCCTTCCACCTCGCCGCCTCCCATGGCTGCGCATCAGGCAACTGAGCGTGGTCCTGGTCGTGGCACCCAAGGAGCACCGAAGCGAAAAAGGACTCGATCGTCTACCCAAGCCACTGTTCTCTCCGACGACAGCATGCCTCAAAAACGGCCTCGCCGCGCAACGAAGGAGACGTGGAAGGCGAGGGAGGCAAGGGAGGTACTGGAGGAGGAGGTGGCCGAGCGGTCTCAGACCTGGTCAGATCGGTATCGAAAAAAACGGGCACCGTTCGTTTCCCTGTCCTCCGGTATGGGGAAAGCGGCTGGCAAGGTGGCGGACATTGAGGATGTCTTTTTGGGAGAGGACGGTTCCGTCCAGTGCCTTGTCACGTGGAAGCCATCGTTGATCGCGATGGAGAACCTCGTTGGCGAAGAATTACGGCGGCGATGCGAGAAGCTGTTCGGTAAGAGGTATGGCCACCAGGAGATGCAGAGGGGGGCTGTGTTTACGCGGCAAACCAAGGAGAAGTGAGGACGTGCTGGTCCCCCCTTTTGGCGTGGCTGGGAAGATGGTGGGGAGGTTGGTGGGAAGAGGGTGGACTATTCTTGGGTACGTATCTGCTTGTGTAGAAATTGATTTATTATCTTAAGCCTCCAGTCCAACGAACAATCGATGGGAATGCAGGCCATAAACTTATCGCTTCGGGTCTGATCCTGCGTGGTGCCAAAAGTCGGTGTTCTATTGGGAAAGTGTAGGGAGCGGCCGAGGATGAAACCACCACATTGTCGATGCGGATGCAGTATGGACAACTTAGCATCTCATGAAAGAAAGCAAGAGTACAAAGGCATAGAAAGTGTGGTGCTCTAACGGCTGCAGTTATCCTCGGAATCCTCAAGCATCCCAAGACCCTCTTTCAACTCCTTCGTCCATTGACGCACGGGCTTCTTCCCTTCCCTAAGCTCATTATACGACGTTTTGAGAGGCTCCGGAAGCAGACTTGTATCGAGAAACCCATCATCATCAATGTACTCTTCCACGTAACCGATCATTGCCATTGCAAAGGCACCTATCTGCTTTCCTGAATCGCGGGCATACAGACGCAGAAAGGCTTCCAGCAGGATGTGAGACTTGGGGACGATAACTTGATTCTGATCCGACTTAAAGACACCCGATCCTCGACCCGGCCGCTGGGGTGGGAGAATAGTCTGGTCGGACGCAAGGACGAAGTGCGAAGAAAGCTTAAGTTGTTTTGCGCACAAGAACGAGCTATCGAGCGGTGGCAGAAACCAAAGGGTCTCGGATTGTGGATACAGAGCCACGGTGACTTCTGAGTCTTCAATGTGGATGTGAAATGCTGGTCGCGGCGTGGGTCGCTCTTGCGAGCTTGAGGGGCAGACTTCCCAGTCTGCACATGGCGTGAGGCTCTTGAACTGGGCCAGAGTCTTCATGCCGACCCCCAAAAGGGCATCCGGAATGACAAAGTCAACCGACTTGCGCAGGATTAGCTTAGAACCTTGAATTTCCTAGTCAAACGTTACCTACGCCAATGATTGATGGTATGCCATGGACATTGAGAAGATAGTGACCCCAGAGGACACAAGCCACCTGGTCCGAGTTGAGAGCCCGAGCAATGGATATCACGAATGATTCTGAGAGATCGGACATATTTCTCTTTTGCTTTTCCAAAGCATCAGTGCGTCGGGTGTCTGCTAAGTTTTCCGCGCCTGGCAGATCTGTAGGCAACGAAACGTTGCTGCCTTTGTATCCAACGCCTAGGCCTTGTCACATGTGCCAAGCACCAAGTACGAAATAGTTTGGCCAGCGGCGAAGCTGTTTGGCAAATGACAGTTAGCCTTGGCGCTGAGACCAATCCTCCACCGAGAACTTAAGAAACACTACCTCGTACACCACAGCGATTTGACAACCACTTCAATATCACTCTGAAATCCTGAAATCGAAGCGCGCGGCTCGCCATTAGATCTCCTATCGTGACGGAAATGTCGGCCGTGGACAATTTCATTTACTTTCCTGCTTTGCCTCCAGAACTGCGACTCCAAATCTGGGCACAGGCGCTGTCCGTGCGGTCTGTCTGGGCCGCGGTCCGCAACGACACTGCAGATCGCGACCTTAATGCAAGTAACTTACCTTTGACCATGGCCTACGTTGGCGCAGCGCCTTATCTAGTTGGCCTGTCCTGCAGGGAGGCACGGCGCCTGCTGGAACAATTGTACGAAGGGCCCATTCGTGGACCTTTCAGTGGCCTGACGCCAAGTCGCTCCTACTGGGTAGATCTCGACACAACGGTCGTCTACCTCGGCGATTTTTTCGACACGACAACCGTCCTGGACAGTTTCGGCGCGGATAAACTGTCGAAGTTGAAGCATGTCGCTCTACCATGGTATCAGTTTGGTAACCTCGCGAGGGCATGCCAGCATTTAACGACGTTGTGTCCTGCTCTTCGCACACTCATCATTCAACGTGGCGAAGTGGAGGCGGCGACCAAACGGCCCTTTCCCCAAACTTTGAGTCTAGAGACGGCAACCTACTATGCCACCATTCCTGAATATAGCGGGCCTGAGTTAGGATACGAAGACCTGGACGTCGCTCATTTCCGGTCGCTCCTACTTGAGTACTTCGGCGATACGCCTCCCCGGTTACATTTGCTTTCTCCAGATTCACTTCATCATAGTATCAGCCAGAGGGCCGATATCTTGCCTACTGTCTGGGATCTTCAGAGATAGCGGTAAACGTTAGGTGTGTGCCCCTTGCAATCTTGATCGATCAGCAGACGGACGCCGACCAGCATTCCTGTCTCGCCAACTTGTCGCTCAGTCGAAACTATATACACTGTGTTCCAGGACTTCTCTTCCGCCACCGCTTCCCAAGTGCAATCTATCGCAATACACCTGTTCCTAAGTTATTGTCCCTACCACTTGTCGCTTTTATCTTGTGCTGGACCGTCTAGCGCCATGCCTACTCGAACTGAGCTAGAGAGAGCTGCCGCCAATGTTATCGGCATTCTCAAGAGCATCAGTGAATACTCCGAATCCAGGATTGCCATCATTGGCGGATTAGCCCTGTGGAAATACATTCCCAATGGCAGAACTACCCAGGTAATTGCGTTCTCATATTCTCAGTCGCTACGTACCGAAAAACTTACATGGCTCCTAGGATGTTGACTTCATTGTCAATATCAGCAACGCGCCACAAGGCGTCAAACAGAAGCTTCTAGCTCTTCCCAACTCCCCTTTCGTCCAGCAGGCCCAATTCTTCTACTACAAGACCCCGGGCGGATCCCAGATCCAAATCGACATCACTCCAGAGTGGCAGGTCTGTACAACCCTTTTCGACATGCACCTCTTTTGTTTGGGTGAGGTGGGGGGTCAATGGAAAGGTTACGCTGCTGACGCTGACGCTCGCCATATAGTCCCCGTATATGCCCGCCGCTGCAGCGAAGCTCAGGGACCTCCCAGCAGGTGCCACCCCATACATCTCGGCAACCGATCTTGTCGTCTTCAAGATCAACTCATGTGGCTTGCGGGCCCAAACGGCCAAGAAACGTACCGATGCAGCTGATGCCCAGGCTTTGCTAGAGAGGCTCACTGGGCAAGCCCCTCTCAGTCTCTCGAATGCTCAGAAGGCCGCTGTTGAGCAAGGCATCAATGATGTAGTCACTTATGGAACGAAGACCAAGGCGTGGTGGAGGGAGAAGCTCGGTCTGCCAGCTAGCCAGTAACTGGGTTGGCCCATCGTCTTACTGTAGATGGTTCATCAGTATGCCGCGGCGTTGTGTTTCATTGTCCTGGGGACAATTCTTTTTATCTAGGAGTCTAGGGAAGAGGACGTCCATTTGCATCGCTATGTCCGTATGTAGGGGATCCTGACAATGCCATAATAACGCCTAACAACTGGAATTCAGGTCCGTCACCCTGTGCTCTCTGGTAGACTTAAGTCGAATCTTGGATTGGACTTTGTATCCGGCCGGCCAGCGAGCGGTATACATCCACCGCGTGCCCGGCCTCAGGCGTTGCAGGGTATGAGATATTCCCACCCACCGAGAACCCTGCACATGCCATAGCTCTAGCGATTCGGCATATCTCGTACTATTTATATGGTTATCGCATCGATTGCTTTTCGCTCAAATCTCAACAGTCTTCTCCGCGTGGAAACCCTCAGCCTGGGCAAAGTAATATCCTCTCTGATTCGCAAGCAGCCTCAACGGTCCAGCATGACTCGCCCGCTCAACCGTAAAATCGCAGTTGAAGTGTGTGTGGCCAAACGCCCACAGTTTGACTTTGTCACTCTTGAAGCATGCCTCGCCGCACAGCTCCGTAGAGAAAGCGCTCGTGATCGGACTCCCAGCATGCCTTGGCTCGATCGCGCGAACATCCAGTGATGGGCTCCAGTGCGAGAAGATCATGATCTTGACGTTAGACTGTTCTAGATCTGCAACTTGCTCATTGAGCCAGGCAAGATCGCGCTTATGCACCTCGTTGTGCATGCCGACATCCCAGTCATTGGTGTGGAAAAAGTCATTGAGTCCGAGGCTAACCGCCATTTGATTTTCGGCCGGGATGAAAGAAAAGAGGCTGCAGCCCAGGATGGCAATGTTCGTGCCTGGCAGCCGGAAGGCTGCGCGGTCGAGCAAGACAAACTCTCCTAGCGATCTGTCTTTGCGAACGTCTTGTTCAAAGGCGCGAAGGATATCGAGAGTGGTCGGCCAGTTGGAATGATACGCTTCATGATTGCCAGGGACGAGAAGCACAGCGCGGAACTGCTTGAGCTGTAGGGTTAAGAAGGTAAGATAGTCGTCCTTGTGAGATCCAATGTTGCCGATGTCGCCAAGTAGCGCCAGGTAGGGTGCCTTTGGTATGAGTTTGAAGACATCGTAGGCTTTAGGGGCCTCCAAATGCAGGTCTGACAGTACCTGGACTGCCATCCTATGCGAAGATGGTAATGTTGAAGTTGGGAAAAGTGGATACGTGTCGAAAACTAGTCTCGATCCGCTTCTACTGCTGCTGACGCGAGTTGCAAATTTGCGAAATCATGTTGCTGACACGGTGATGCACAATTGTCAAGGGGGCACGATAGGATTATCTTGTTGAGATGATGTGTAAAGGGAAGGCGTGCCGATGGTGAAATGTCCCCAAAAAGAAATAGCCTCCGCACCAGCCAACGATCTACCTTTGGCACTTCCTGCCTCTCTGCCGGTATTGCTGCCTGCGAAATGGTTGGCTCTCGATGATCGATAACAGCCACCCTCCTGTTTCGCAAGAGCACGGACCCCTTCGATCTGGCCACCAACATTTCAGATGCATACGAAAGGGAGTGATAAGTTGTCATTGGCGTGTCTGTGGTCCTCTTCATCTCCATGTTGGAGGATACAGGATCATCTCCTCTTTCGAGGAGTTGCCTTAGTCACAATTTAGACTCCAAACCTAATGGCTTCGTGGTGTCGTCTCCTCGCGCTCGTCCATATCTTTCAATGTAAGCGGCTCTTGAGGCGTCAGACTCCAGCCTCTTGGAATTCCCGAATCGTCCAAACGGGAGCCCAGGCACTAAAACGCCGCTACACGCGGCTTCAATCCACGGCCGCCTGGCAATCGCCAAGCTCCTGCTCCAACACGGCGCTTCGTCAAACACGCGAGACCCGGACAGCGGGCAGACAGGCCTCTCCTTCGCCGTCCAGATGGCGAATAACTCCGTCGCCAAGCTCCTGATCGAGAAAGGCGCGGACGTTGAAACGCAGCGTGACGACGACAGCTACATGCCGCTGCTATTCGCGGCCTCGAATGGCAAACGAGATCGGGGCGCGGCTTCTCCAGAAAGAGGCCAGAGCCTTGTCGGACGTGGCCGACGACAAGCGGCCGGACGCCGGTGATGACCGCGGCGGGGAACGGGGCGCTTGCTAGGGCGCTGCTTGAGTTCGGTGCTCAGATTGAGGCGGTGGACGAGAAGAGCCGGACGGCGATGCATTACGCTGCTGCGATGGGGCGACATGCTGCCGCGCGGATCCTGCTGGGGCATCCTGGAGGTGTCGAGTTGGTCCACCGAGAGGACAATGAGGGGAAGACGCCGCTCACTTTGGCGAGGCAAAGGGGCCGGGTGAAGTTTGCGGAGCTGCTGATGGAAAAGGCGGGCGTGGAAAGGGGAATTGGGAGCGTTGATGAAGGGCAGCGCGAGGCCATTCTCGGTACTAGTGGAAGAGGCCGTCCACACCAGGAAGAATTCTCCTTCGTCCGTATTTCGGTGTTGTTCCTGTACTCTACAGTAGGATTAAGAGACCAGAGGATTTCTCACTCTGGTGCCCTTGGGTTCGCCTTAACTGAATCTTGCTGGCCAGACCAAGAAAGTTCGGATCGGATCGAACAACGATTCATGCTCAGGATGGCCGACGTGAGCAAGTTTCGCGAAAGAGCGCACATTGAATTATAGGAAGTCAAAGGAATACCTCAACTGATACAGAATTACGAGAAGGTGACTTGCATGACACATCGACAATCGACAGATACAGTCATTTAGTCGTATTCCATAACCCTCGAACCCCGCTTGGATGATAGACGTGTCACCTTGGCGGGAATTTCGTCCGGATGTTGAACTTGACGGCGCGTTGTTGTCAGTCCGCGCCGTGGCCGCTGCTCAGTGTGCAAAGGTTGGAGCGGTTCATGTGTCGGCCGGCTAATTCTGACTTTTCTCCCATCAAATATGTCTTCTCCCACTTGGACCTCAGGCGCAGGTGCTCCTCTTCTGCTTCGCTGCTCACTGTGCACAGGACGAACCGTTTCAATTGGTGGTCGACTGGTTCTGACTTCTTCGTAAGATGCGACTTCTCTCGCTCGAACCTCAGGCGCAAGTGCTCCTCTTCTGCTTGGCTGCTCAGTGTGCACAGATCGCACCGTTTCAATAGGTGCTCGACTGGTTCTGACTTCTTCATAAGGTGCGACTACTCTCATTTGAACCTTAGGCGCCGGCACTCCTCTTCTGCCTTGTTGTCCAGAGTGTACGGGCTGAACCGGTTCAACGAGGGGTCGACTACTTCCGATCTCTTCCGTGTAAGATGCGCCTCTTGCCACTTGAGTCTCAGCCGCAGGTAGTGCTCTTTTGCTCCGCTGTTCACAGTGCGACTCCGGTCGATATTCAGGTTGCCGTTCCCTCTGTGCATTTGCTGCGTTTCTGTTGCGAATGACCGTCTCGCGGTATGCATCCAGTGCCTCGCAAAGCGTTCGCAGCCGGGCATCGGCACCGTTGTCAAGAATGTTCTTGATTGCTCGAGAAAGCGCTCGAATGCCATTTGCGTCGTCCAAGAGATGTTTTGATAGTCCTTCAACATGGAAGCTGTGTTGTCCTCCTTTTTCAGCCGGCGCTCTCAGCCAGTGTACGTTCACGCAAGCAAGTTGATGATCAATAGTAACGGAGAAATATCGCGGCTCTTCATAGTCGAAATTTTCCAGTCCGAAGCTGCGATGCATCAGTTCCAAGTTGCCGTTCAACGCGATGGCTCCGGCACCAGCCGCCTGATTTGTCGCGATGTAGTGAGTTCCATTTTTGGCCTGCGACTTGAACTCAATCTGTAAGAACGGAAATCGAACCTTCTGGTCCGGGACGGCAAAGCTTTGGCCGAATTTGTCGTCCACAAGGAGGTCAATCGTCCCGAGCTGGTTGCGCGTGAAGGCCGCTTTTGAATATCCAAAAGCAAGATCGGGTTTCGGTTTAGGTAGAGGGAGTGGAGTAGTAAGGATAGACAAATCGAGCGGGATAGGGACAGAATTGAACCACGGTTGATCGGCATTCATTTCCAATTTCTGGTCGGGTATCTCAGCCATAGCGGGAATTATGTCCGGGACCAACTGTTTGATGATTTTATCCTCGGCGTCGTTCTGCAGCTTGCGAGCGGTACGCCTCAGACGATTGGCTGTAGCATCATCTAACTCAGGAGACATTCTTGGGCGCGAAACTATTCTCTTTGCTCGGCGCATCAACTCCGTGGGAGGATCGTCGCACTCAATGTAAACGTTGCGGTAACCCAGAGAATCCCGGTAATTCGTATCATGCACGCTCGCAGCAGACTTCTCGGACCTTCTGGACGTGGTTATAGAGCCTTCGAAGCTGTTCCCTGGGGAGGGGAGGACCGGAGCAGGCTTGCGAGGCATATTGACCAGTGTCTCCAGAAATGGGAATTCGTTATCTGTCAAGGTTCTGCGAGACCAACAGGACTCATCCAACCAATTCTCAATGAAGTTCTCCTTGTCAGGCCCAGTCCTTGCTTCAGTGTGTTGCGTTAGCTTGTGTTTTGGACGTTTCCCGGGGTGATTTCGTCCGTCTCCGGTATTTGCACGACGCCGCTGTTTAACTGTTTGGATTAGCAATATGATTCATTGTGGTGACGGGGCCACTGACTGCTCTTTTGTGCCCCTGGGTCCGCCGATGAGGCCGCAGGGGGTTGGTTCTTCTCTTTACGACGATGGTATTGCTTTACTGCTGGTCCCAGTAATGGCCTCGTCTGTCCTCCTTTTCCGATTCGTTGCTGGTTTGCAGCTTGTTTCTCTTGTAATCGCGGGCTCTTGCGAGAGGTCTTGGAGCTTACTCTCGGGGTTTGCGGGCGCTGTTGGTCGGCTGCACGGCGGTCAGTGACACGCGAGTCAGGCAATAAAGTGGTATGAGGCAAAGGAACTGACACTTCTCTTGGATTCTTCGGCTCTTTCTCCGGTGCTGAGTTGTGTCTTCGTCCTCTTCTTCGTCTTGGGCAGAACGGTGCCGTTTTCCTGTTTTCCTTCGGTCAGGTTGAATTCCAAAGGATGGAGGTAATTTCCTACGGCTTGAGCGATCGGGCTTGACCTGCTGACGGCCAGTTTTGTCGTAGCCCTTTCGCGCTCCGTCTGTGTCTCGCTCTGTAGCACTTGCTGCCATATCGACTGGCAATTATGACATTGAGGACGAGCCCAATATTCATAGCTCGCAGCAGGAAACGGGAAAGCTAGAGAAGCGGGGGGCCGCAGATGGAGGCTGGCCTTGAGAGCTGCGGAGAACCAACGATCTGCCTTAGCCGCTGAGAAGTTGAAACTCCCTCTGTGCCCTAAAGCTTGGCGGCCAAGCAGCTGCCAATCATCAGTTGATCATCCCAAGCTACAAGGAAGCCTTGCTGCACGCGGACGTACGGCATGGTCAGAGTCGCAACCTCAGTAGATACGCAGTCAAATGAGAGGTGGGCACCCAAGCTCATTGCGACTAATGGGACATGACGGATTTTCGAAAGACATCTGAATAACATGGGGGTCGTCCGCCAGGCGAGGCTTGGTGTTAACTAAAATGTTGTTGTCCGGCAGAAGCCGCAATCGGCGCCCACTGCGACCGTGTACAATGGGTCTCATAGAGAGCACTGCCAATCCGCCACTGAACCTCCAGCCTGTCAGGCAGCAGTTCCATCCAGAGCCAATAAGACAAGGAGACCACTTTCGCTCAAAGCCTCGGGACTCACTCTCCTGTTGCCGGGATTCACTCAAAGTCGAATCAAAGAAACTATCGTACTCTAATCCTCGTCGGAGAAAAGCTTGTTGAAGCAGCATTTGAGACCTACAGAACAACAATGCTAATATGTGGTCGGTTCGACATTACATTGCCTGAGGCTAGCTTGAAATGATGGGAAACTGTCCGCAAGCGTTCCGGTCACCCTCCTCGCATTTGGACTTCGTCCATACGGGGACAGAGATGAGGGGTCCGTTTCTGAGTCCTGATTTTTGTTCTGCATCATGCCTCGGGACCTCTTTTGGTCCCCGCGACAGCATGGCCAAACCGAAAGTTGGGCCGAGGTTCCCGAAATATGCACCGCATTACCGGGCCCCGGGGCTGTTAGCCTGCCGGTCATGAATTCGTTAAGCACTTCGCCGTAGAACCCAAGTTTGCCTAGGTAGGTAGTTCTCGAGAGCTTTTGTTTGCCGTTGCTCGAGGGCTCAGGAAGAATGATTACCTACAAACCAGGGCGTGTAAGCCGCAGGTATGGAGCGTAGTGTCGTGGAGCGCAGTGTCGTGGAGCGCAGTCACGCAGTGTCGTGGAGCGCAGTGTCGTGGAGCGTACACTCGACAAGGGTAATTTTCGTTAACAGACTCCACGCGCACGTGATTACACCTGGGCCGCTTGGAGCACAGGAAGCGCCTAAATTTTCGGCATTATCCGCCTAAGATTTATGGGCGCATATACCTAGACTCCAGGCACACCCCGCCCGGAGTGGAGTTGCTCCGCGATCACGTGCGCGTAGAGTCTGCTAACGAAAATTACCCTTTGTTGAGTGTAAAGAGTGATAAGGAGTGAAGCATACCAACAGTATAGAAGTCCGCCGTCCAACGTCTCTCTCCTGGAGGCAAGACTTGTATGGCCGCACGCACCCTTGCTTAGCCGTGTAGGCATTCCACGCGAGAGCCAGAAGGAAACTCCAGCTTCGCCCAAAATAACTGTCCTGATCAAGACAACAGGAGGCGATGGACGGGGGGGATCATTTACAATGAGCGTGTGGAATGTGTTTCGGTGCCGCTGGGGAACCGCCGAACCTCACGTGAGGCAACCACTATTTCCGTACATCAGGAACTGGAGCCCAAGTTGACCTGACCAATTATGTTGCGCCACGGTTGATTTCCACCAATTGAGTTGGAAGCTGCCCTGAGAACACACATGCTTCGGCTGAGCACTCGAAACAGATTTACTGGCGATGGGGTGGAGGCCTGGCAAGTCTGCGGGCCTTGCGCAAGATCACAACTCCGCCACTGAACGCCTGACCTTGTCTAGCCGCCGAGCCGCATAAATGCTGGACGAAATTGTTTCCTCCTCGAATTGAAGATCTCCCTATCCTACAAAGACGGGGTTCAGACAGCCTGTTCACGACGCACATGATGTGCTGGAGCAATGAGTGATGCGGTGCGATAGGTACGCAAAGCTTCTGTCCAACGATAAATGGTTTACGGTCATCGACGTTGTTGTGACCTCATTGGTCTGTTTTATGGCATGTCGCTGTCAGGCAGCCGCACGAGGACAACGCAGCCGCACGAGGACAACGCATCAATGACGCCCAATTTTAGTAGACTGGGCCTTTTTGCGCAAGACTACCAGCCAGCGTGTTTCTAATGTGCACGTTTCATTCCTCCTTACTGTGAACCAAGTCACACTCCGAAGATGGCTTCTAGCATTGACGATATCGTGCAAAGTCTGAGCTGTCTTGACATCAAGGAGGGTCTTCCATGGAAATCAGCCCTTGAGGCTGATCTAACAGAAGCGAGAACTTGGATAACTCTTCGAGAAGATAACCCAAGGTTGCTCGCCCTCGCGAAGATATTCTGCAAGAGGTGGCACATTCCAGAACAAGCTGCTCTCAATTTTACGACTTTAACGTCAGGCCAGACGAAGTTTCCCGTAATCATGCTTCAGAATCCTACATCTGACCATCACTTCGAAAAGTTTGACAACATGATACAAAAGTCACCAACTCTGGCATGGCTCCAGAATGTGCTTCATAGCCTTGGACTCACAATCCGAGATGTTATCATTCTAGATGTCTGTCCGCTTGTCAGCGATCAATGGATCAAGAAGCTGAAAAGGGATGACCCCGACCGTGCTGGAATGGCAGTGAGAGAAGCATACTTCCTCACTAGCCAAGTCCTGGATATCATCCGACCGAGAATAATACTCTGCTGCCAATGTGCCACAAAGGTGTTCCTACAGGTCGAGCCGAGCATTTTTGCATATAATGCAACTGACCTCGCGGAGAGCCTTGGCTCTTCCGTGAAAGGAGCAAAGGATGGTGTTGTCAAGACGATAGAACACTCGGGGCGGGACATCTTTGCCATTCAAGGCTTTCACCCTAGGTATTTCATGATCCGTCGAGACGAAGGTCGGTCCGACGACGGCGCGGAAGAACTACTCCGTTCGCGGCTCAGAGAGGTTTTACTTCCTTGCAGTCAATGGAAGAAGAAGAATGACGAGCTTCTTGCTTTAACCCGAGCCAGATTGTCAGAGCTGATAGCGGAATGTTCATCAAGGCAGCTGCAGATTGATAGGATGCTCGAGCAGATGAATGTATTGGAAAGAAGATTGAGCAGAAGCCATGAGACTGGAGAAACCAAATCTGCCCTGTCTCTGAAAGGGGTGAAAGATCTTGCCGGTGGTATTCAGAAGCCACAAGGTGGCCTCATTCAACATTCAAAGGCTGTTAAAGGATTATTGAGCTGAAGTCGGGACTGGTTCTCTTCGCCGGTGTCTCAGACATGGCTGTCAAGTCTTTCGCTCCAATGCTGAGCCTGTGTGAGTACACCTGCACCCTGTGTACCGTAGTAAATCGAATCTGCGGGGATCAATCAAAGATGTTCAGAGAGGGTTAGTCCAGCTTTCTCGTCTCCTACGCTGGAATGAATGATGGTTGCTTCATTGGGCTCAGATGAATGTCTCCACTTCGTCTCCCGGTTCTGGGTCCGACATGGCCCTCTAATTGCCCTATACGGCTTGCGCCGAATCGTTAGGCTTGTGCCGCGCAACGGGTGTAAGAATCGCCTGCGGGTTTACACAACGCTGGCGTGAATGCTTAGATTGCGATGGTACGTTCTCAAAACCAGCAGGCACACCTGCACCCCACAATTGTGGTGGCAGGCGGTTACAGCTATCAGTCAACACGAACGGGTGAACCTCGACATCAGGGAGACTGGCACTTTCAGAGAGTCGAGCCTAAGATGCAGCTCTTCCATTACGGTTTGATGGAAGATGTTGCCTCGCATCCCATTGAGGGCTTGTGCTGAGGCGGCGCAGTGCTTGATAGAATGATTGAAGCCATTGTCGATATGCGTTGAGTTGATTCGCCGGTATCCCACGGTCCTTTCCACGATTGGCGTCCCGACCTTTTAATTCTGTATACAGGATCTCGTCCTGGCACTCAAATGGCTGCTCACATTTCCACTTCGAAGCCGAGGCGGGATTAGATCCCCTAATATCCGAATCAAGGAAGATAAGCGGAGCGAGTAACCAACTTCCAGTGGCTGAGATGGTTTTTCATATCATTCGTCCCAATAACATCCAGAAGTAGGCGCGAGAAACAGGAGCGTTTTGGCATTGGCCATTCACTATGAAGGATCAAGAGGGTTAGCACACCAGGCTGCAAACCTTGGTTCCAGGAAGGATGTCACTCACATGTTAGTCGGGGCACGAAGCTGCGACGGCACCCTTTGGGCCTCCTCAAAATCTCCGTTCCCTTTCTGTCACGAACCTACCGTTGTCGCTTCCAGGAGTAATCGACATCCCGGCGTGGTGGAACGCCCTGCGTGGTGACATAAGCAACGGGTACTTCGACTTCCATCATATCCGTTTCCTCACTCGCGCCATTAAACATTAATCAAAGAATATTGTTATGCTCTTAATCCACCATTCTGTCTCTATTACCACGCGCATGCATAAATACCAGGATGTGGCTGATGTATGCCCTCGTTCTGTCACCGTCCCAAAAGCGCGAAAATAGACTCGGCCACCTGGAGATATCAGCATTGGTCTTTTCAACGATTCCACATAATAGATGCATGATAACGGTGCATAAGCATATCCGAACGAATTATCTCTCCCGTAGCTGTCGTCGGTCGTCGCCGGTGCTCGATCTCGTGCTGCACAGTACCCCGGTCAGGTACAAGCACACCGATCGCCCAACAGCCGAGAACCGACCCTTACCCGGTCATACTAGAATGACCAGTGGAATAACAGCCACAATACTCAACGCGACGCCACAGCCTTGTGGCTAGTCTGTCGTGCCGCTTCAACAGACATCCCACTAGCTGTCAAACACGTGATATTCTCATGCAGCTGCCTGCACTCCTGGTGCCCTGTCCAGACTGTGACCAGCTGCTGGAACCGCCCGGCGGCTGAATGGCTCTAAGATGTTCACGATGTCGACACGGCGGCAGCCTCACACCGCATCTGTCGCCTGTCTACAATCAGATATGCCATGGTCGCCGTCGCTGCCACCAACGACCATCTTTCGAAGTGTGAAGGCCACCACACGTCTGATTCCTCATCTCGATGTCGCTCTCCATTGTTTCCCCTTCACGCGAGCCAGCCTCGCCACCAGCCATTGAGTCAGTTCCTATCCAGTTCGTTGTGGACCGTTCGAGGTGGCTTGCTAACACGTCTTGCGGCAGTATCGTGGCCGTGCATGGCCTCGGTGGCGACGCCGTCAACACCTGGACCCGTCCCAAATCCAAGGCGTTCTGGCTGAGAGACTACCTCCCCCAGCAGATCCCCGATGCCCGCATCATGACATTCGGCTATAATGCCGACGCCGCGTTTGGACAGTCGACGGCGGAGATCATTGATCATGCTAAAGCCTTGTTGGCCAGCTTAGTGGACAAGAGAGAGGAGTTAGAGGTACAGAATGATGGTGAAGTGATGAGCGCACGGGATGGCAACCATACATTAGGAGATCCAGCGTCGCTGGAAGCCATGAAGTACATGAAGTGTAAGCTCCGGTGAGACTTAATGCCCACTGGCTTGGCTGACTACGCACAGTTGGGATTCGAGTTCCGTTGCGTCCTCCGTTGGAAGCCCTTCCAGAGCCACGTATTCCTCGGTCGCGTACTGCTGGCATTCCGCATTTCGCGATGTTAGCACCACCACGCCGGATGCACTGGGCGGGAAGTAGTCCTGGTAATCGACGTTGGGGTCATCCGCATTGTCCAGCACCAGCATCCACGGTCGCTGGATATTGGCGAGCCCCTGTCGGCCTTCCTCCCACGTGGACGCCGAGATCTGAAGTTGACTGGCGATGTTGAGGAATCCGTTCTCGGCCACAGAGTGCGTGCTGACGTCGACCCAGAAAACACCCCAGAGTCTGGTCGGAGTCAGTGGTGTCAACTCAGAAATAATAGGAACTGAGATGACCTACAACGATCGAACGCGCTGCGCCAGCTGTAGGCTGATCTCGCTCTTGCCTTGGCCACCCAGGCCCGTGATGACCACGCGACACTGACTAGAGTGCGAGCCATCCTGCACCGCGGCGCGAACCGCCGTTCCAGATCGTCAAGAATGTCCTTTCTCCCGGTAAATAGAGTGTTAGGCGAACGGGGTAATACCCAGTGCACGTTACTCTTCTCTATGTTCGTCCCTACAGAGATTAGGCAGGAGGTCAGTTAAGTAATGAGTGGTAGACTCACTCTGCGGAGATCGACCGAGCTCTTTGTTAAGCCGGACGAATGCGTTATCTCCTTCGCCATAGATGAGAGGTATGAAGACGTTAAAGATCCCGAGCAGACAGTATGCCTAGTCCTCCTTCTTCTTGGTGTGGCGATGAGCGGCTCATCGCATACGCTCCTCCACACTAAAGCGAGACAAGGGCGTGCCGCGGAGGGTCACAATAGGAATGTCGGTGATCTCGTGGATCTGCTGTTCTAGGGTACTCCTGTTACCTAATAGCCGCCCTTCTCGCGAGAAGAACTCGACCGCCACCGGCGCTAGAAGCTCTTGAAGTGTCCAACCGCGGGTGAACCACCTGCTGTTGCAGAAGGCCCGCTCCCAAGTCCGTTTCGTAGGGTCTTCTTCATCAGGGATTGACACGTCGGCCATGTAGACATAGCACTTGACGGCTTTGCGGTACCAGCGAAACATCGAGTTGATGGCTTCTGAGTATTCCGTATTATTCGCTTTGTTGATGCAGCATGTGTCCACCCAGAAGTAATCGACACTGTCCTTCTTCGCTTGCTCGCCGCAGAATCGGATCTTCGCATAGCCAGCCTTGTTCTTGAACGATTTGTGTTTGAGGTCGTCGAAATCGACCTCGTCCTTGTCGTCTCCCCATGTATGCGAGAGGATCGCGTAGGCGGGAATGCCGTCGTGAAGATCCTCGGTCAGGCTGAGTTCGCCCTGATCGTCGAATTTCAAAAGGTGCATCGTGTTGGGTGGGCACTGGCGGCGCGTTGTGAGCACATGTGCGGCCTGGTAAGTACACAGTACCTCTCATGGCCCAATAAAGCTTCTTGAGTACTCGTTGTGGCCCGCTAGGGGATGCCACTCTAGCAAACCGAGCGGGCGAAGAGAGGCAGTCGTGGTGGGTGCAATGACGGCGAGGTAACGGCAAAGTTGGTTGCGAGGCGGCGGGCCGCGGTAGACGCTGGACAGTGACGGGCGACTCAACGCCGTGCGGCCTTTCAATGCTGGACCATGGCCAAGACTGACCCAGCGATTATGCAGACGCATTGTGAAGAATATCCGATCAGGCTGAAGGTGTATGTTCAGACGGCGCAGTCGCCTGTATGCGGCAGCGTGGTGCCTGCGCAGAGAGCGGGCACGAGGATGGAGGCTGAAATGTGTGGCGTCAACCCCAACACCGCCTCTGCGATTGTGGCGTGGACCAGACAAACTCAGTAAAGTTAATATAGGAAAGCGCGAAAGCGCCTTCAAATGACAGACGGTGTAGCTACAATTTGACGTGGTCGCTTAATCAGATGACCGTCCGATCCATACCAGTACCGCAACGGCACGGTTATTACGTCCGTGCCAAGCGATCCCGGCTGGTCCTCGGCTCTTACCGGAGGCCCACCTCTAGCAAGCGCCAACATGCCTGAGCAATGAGGCACTCTGACTCGGTGTCCTCGTGGCGATGCGGAACTGCAAGGGGTGATGGCGAAGCTTGACCCAGACTAACCTAATTTAGAGAAAGGAAACTTTTGTGACCAAGACGTCAACTAGAATCGAGGCCAAGTTATGGGCACTGTAGCTAGGCCGAGGCGATAAATTGGCAACTATAGGCGGGTGCCGGGAACAGGGCCTTCTGGCCCAGATATGGGCGCGATTTGATCCGTTCCTCAGCTGAAAGACACCATGCTCAGTCACGTGCAGGAGCATCTCAGGTTGAAGCAGCGAGGCTCAGGGCCGCGCTCAGGTCCAGAGATGGAAATGGAAAGTCCTCGTGTCGAGATTCCGACCTCGAAATCCCTGTTTCAGGTCACTTGTCAAGAATATGCTCTCTGCATCGAGTGGAATACTCTGGCGGCAGCATCGAGGAGGAAAAAGATTCACATCTGTCAAATGATGCGCCGAAGAGATCCCGGAGACAATCTCTGCAATATTCATGGTTGCATGGAGCTGCAACAACGTCGAAGTACTTCTTCGGATCACGGCAGGCTTCGTGCAAAGCTGCTGCAGCGCTGCTTCACTACGGCTGATGGCGTGGCGTATTTACGGTCAGAGAACCTGGACGTCTTGGACGAGGACGGTCCGGCCATGCGGAGTCAAACAGCATGGCATCCTTCTAAGATCAACAGCTGAATACAAACAGGACTCCGCCCTCTGCGGAAACAATCGAGCCGACTTCGTGCGCAGGGCGCAAGAGGCTCGCGGGATACTGAAATAACCATAGCACGCAGATGGACATCAGGCTGAAGGCCCTAATGGTGGACTCGCTCTTAGCCACGGGTCGCCGCTGATACGATTTTTCGAATCATCTCCATCCTGTGATCACTCACCCAAGGTGGTATCAACAATAATTTTTCCGGCAATGTCCATTATACGTCGATGAACGGTCTTGGGGCTCGGATTGCGGATCTTTCACTCATAATACCGTTATGATGAGAAGTGCCTGGGTTCAACGAGGTACTCGCAATTAACTCTGGCTTCCACCAGAGTATCGCAGTCTTTGTTCCGCTTTCTGCAGCAACATATTAGCTATTGGTCAACATTCCGGGCCAGTTCGATGAATCTTAGTATTTAGGATTATGCATTCTTCGTTTCTGCTTTAAATTGATGAGCCGCGTTGGGGAGTATTGAGCGATGTAAACAATGGCGATCCGCCGGAGGATTCTCAAGCTAGGCCCGCCATATTGGCACTGTTTCCACGTATCCTCATCGTTCGGAAGGAAAGGCGTCGACGATGATGCGCTCCTGGCCATAAAGCTGCTCCAGGAGCCCGTCAATGACCATGAGGCTTTCTGAGAAATCATTGCCACAGGGTGCCAAAGCTGAAATCTAGCCTGTAGACGTACATGCCATGAGCACGAGATCCTTGAACATGTGATCAGACAAGACATCAAACCTCCCTTGGGCTTTTGTCGAGGTAGAAAAATGAAAGTGGGCGGGGGATCCGTTTGACCCTGAGAAGGATTAAACACACCACGGAATTTTGTGGTCAACTTTGTGGACCTCGAACACCTTCTCTGGCCTTCTTCGAGGCTTGGTACAGTACCTTGTGATTGGACGGCCCTGACCATACGTCTTTGCGGTTCTGCAATCTGTGGCAAAGCGATCGATCGTGAAACATCCCTCGTGGTGGTCGAAACACGGCCACATCCGAAAATAGATTTTTCAACCACCCTTCGACGAGGTGCGTCGAAACGCCGAGACGAGGGATCCTTGTCCGACAGCCAGGCAGAAGGCGTCTGTCAGCGAGGGAAGTGGACCACCGACACTTAAGGGGCGCTTTCAGAGACTTGGACCAGCCCCAGCATCTGACACTTTCCTACCTAGAAGCTGCTGCCAAAACAACACAATCTGTATTGGGCGGCTGAAGGTAGCCCTCCAATGAAAGCGGTCATCACCCTCCTTCTGTCAACTTAAGCGCTAGGCCAAGAGAGCAGCACAAGTAATCATCCCCTGACTACATTTTGCAGCAGATACAGTACACTGCGATCAGAGCGAGTCAAATACGTGATCGCGCAAATCTTCACAGAGTTTCAGAGTTCAAGAAGCAAACAGGACCGAAGTATCAGATATTTGGTCACATGTCAGAACTTAAGGTGCAGGGTGTCTTCTTCTGCTGCCAAGGTCTGGTCTACCACCCCCAAAATCCTACCATAGCGTCGATACGAACTTAATTCTCCAGTCCGTTGAGCAGGAACCTTCCTATGCTTACAGTCACATCACGCTTTCATTGACGCGTGCCGATGGGAAACGAAATCACTCGTGATTACAAGGCACTTCAACGGTCGGCGTTCAATGCGCTGCTACCACCCCAGTGCCGCTGGCAGTTATGGTCCTGTATACAGATGTACCACCATAATGAGCCCGGGACAAGAAGCCTAGAACAGTCCATCGCCTTGCGTGCTCAAGCCATTCCGCTACACCGACACGCCCCGAGGGAAGCTCAACTTGGACACGTCTGCTGTATCGGATGCCAACAACGTCTAATCCATGTCATGAAAGGCCATACTGCTCGGCAAGCCGCGATAAACCCCGCGAGTGCAGTTCGGTCGGGCTTAGGAACGATATTCGGATCCTTCGTCAACAATGTGTCCATTCTCGATCTCATCCACGTCGCTGTCGACCGAAGCCGGACCCTACTCAAAGAAGACAGCCACTATGATAGGTATGGAGCCGACGTCGGAGAATATGAGGAACTAAGAGATGGTTGAGCGGGATAGGTCCTTTTCTATGCGGGCATACTGGGATGGCCCGTAGGGTGTAGTGCTATTGCTTCTGAGTGAATCCTAGATATACCGTCGTACCAGAGAGCTTCTCTCTTTCCATTACAAAAGGACGAGGTTGTCGAAATAACCCCTCATTGTTGCTAGTCTATTTTGGGCAATTCGACAGTAGGCTGCCTTGGCGCGCCATGCCTAGTTCGGCCGTTGAGAGTTTGCATCCTTCGTCCACAAACAGGCCTTGAAACGCGAAACTTCGTTCACGAACAACTGGAAGATATATGGCCGCCATGGCAATCAAATTGGTGGCAGCGCTGTTGCGCTCGGCTCGCCCGTTCGAACGGTACCACTTATGCTCTATGGCGGTCGGAATGGCCGTCCTCTTCGAAGGTTTCCTACCCTCGCAATTGCTGCGACTTGTTTCTTTGGATTCTCGAGACTCTCGAGACCCCTCCCACCACCACCGTGCCAGCGTAGGCGAGCGAGCGCACATTCAAAAAGCCTCCTCGCCGCGCTCCCCGACCTAAACTCACCACCCTCCTTTACATTCCGAAGCGGCTCAACACCAAGCCAAATATTTATACCTGCTCCTTCCGCACCTACCACCCGCGCCCTCGGTGCCAACGGCCCTGCAGTATAGTGAACACAGAGGCGATCCTACGTCGGCCCCCACTCTCCATAGGACATGCGACCGACCCAAGCTGCACTGTCAACAAGCCTCCCATGTCTTCAAGAGCTTTGGGACCACGAAAACCGCTAGGTGCCGCACCCAAGGGAATCACTCGGAAACGTGCCGAGGACTACCAAGCCTCACGTGGCAGAGGACCCTCGAATTCGTTCGACGATATCTTACGTAGGATAGAAGCCCTCGAGCGCTCGCAAAACGCTGGGGACGAAGAGAAACAGGGAAAGTCTACAGAACTCACAGGAGAGACTCTGTCGGATCTCCCCACGAGAAGCACAGCTTCTACAGGACACAATGGCCCGACTGGGTTAGGTCTGCAGAATCCAAACCATGGCACCTGGGTGCCCGGCTTCCACGCCACCAACGGGACTCCGCCCGGGGTAACCTGCTGGGGTCTGCCCTGTGGACAGCCTCGCCTCCTCCCTCAACCTCCGCCGCTTGGTTGGAATTTTCAACAAGGGATGCACCCACCACTAGCGGACAGCTTCCCTGGGCGTGACAGCGGAACCCATGCGTCTCCGATGTCGCAGCCTCATCATCCTCGAGGTGCTCCAACCTCTCACCAACCGGGGTACGTGACTTACCCACAGCCTACACAGATTGCTCCGCCGACTCCAGGACCGCTACTTCGTCCCCGGCCTTACTTGTCTGGCCCAATTTCGACGTGGCAGACGACTGCGGGGCTATCTTCTGCGGCTCCATCGGAACCCTTCAAATTTAGACTCCGAACAATCTCTGGCGCTATGATTCGTGTTGAGGTTCGCGCCCAACCCGACGGGCTAGACCGCTATGTTTGGCGCCTTTTTGACGTTCCCGGACGTCGAAAGGTTTTGCAAGGTTACCCACTATGCGGAGCTTCTAACTGTGGCTTCGGATTGGGCTTTTACGAACACAAGGAGTTCCTCGAACACTGGAGGGGGCACGGACATGTTTCTGGCCTTTCCCCGCTCCGCCCCACAACAAGACCACCAACTCTTGTGGTATGTCCCGAGGATAAGGTTAGAAAATTGGAATCCCGCTCTGGACAAGGCTCAGCAGGTTTCCGGACTTTGCACTGCTGGATATTTCCATGTCAGGGTGTTTGCTACGACAATGCCCAGAAGCTTAAAGATCATCTGCTCGACAAGCATGAGCTAACATTAATTTCGATGAAGCGATCTGACATGCCCTCGCTTCTCCTCGAATCGAAGGAATTGACATCGGTCGTTCACACCCAGCAACAAGGGAGTCCACAAGCGCAACCATTGGTCAGAGGCGAGGGTCGTCCGCTTCTGCAAATACAACAGAATCTAAACCCTCTGTCACATTCGACGGCTGCATCAGGTCTCGATCCAGCTTGTCCGGGTTCAACATCTGTCCAAGGCTCCAACCAGCATCACAGTTCCAACATCAATGCTTACACGTCTAACACCCGCTGGTATCAATATGTAAGACAGACATCCAACGACATGAAGGTTCTTAACACTAGTGGATGGATTCGACACCAGTTGCGCATTAGCAAGACCTATGGTTGAAGACGAAAGTCATTCCCCAAGAATCCAGGGCCGAAAAACACAACATACCCAACAGAGAAGGTGAATTCAGATTGAAGTTGATTGATTCCACTACACGAAGTTCAATAGTCAAGTGGCCGACATGGCTGTCCATTTTGATCAATGGACAAGGGGTCACATTCAGACAATGTGCTCAGGGCAAAGTGAATCCGGCCACCAATGTGACTAATCTCCTGCATGAAGGCGAGAATATCATAACTGTCGTCACTTCCCTCACTAGCCCAGCGCCCAATTTTTATCTTGTTGCCGAGATCATCTGCACAACTGATCATGACACAGTCTTTTCTATGCCCACTCATGTGTCTGAGAAAAAAGCTCTGGAGGCGATCACTAGCCGTCTAAAAAGCCCAGCTGGTGGTCCCGCTGACGACGATTTGGTCATCAATCAACAACACCTGAGAATCAATCTTACAGACCCCTTCACATCCACCATCTGGGAGACACCTGCCCGAACCAAGAATTGTCAGCACAAGGAATGTTTCGATCTAGAATTCTTTATGAACACTCGTCGCCGCGAGTGCGATGACAGTTGCTTGACGGATCCCTACGATTGGAAATGTCCTGTTTGTAAGAAATATGCACAACCACAGATGTTGGTTGTTGATTTGTTCCTGTCCAAGGTGCGACAGGTTCTGAAGGAAAAAAATCAATTGCAACCACTAATGGCATTGTCACAGCTAACATTCCTCGCCATCGGCATCGCATCGGCCATTTCCACCACTGCTACTATCAAAAGTGTGAACATTCTCAACAAATATGGCGCTGCTGTTGGGATTTCAGCATCCACTGGCCACAGCTTCCTGGGAATGACTTGGACTTCGATGTTGGTTATGCTTCTTGCATCGGCTACCTCTGTTATTCAGCTTTGTCTTAGGAGGTCTCAACCGGATGCCGTGCGCGAAGTATATTGAAAACTGAGCTAGCTGGTGAAAGATCGAAATGTAGCAGAGCATCCCTTGTTTTTGAGGATAGAAGAGACATTATGAGGTTTTGAGCTGGATTCTCATAGAGAAATCAACATTGTGTATGTACATCTTATAGCATTGATCACATCGCCTCCAATCAATTGCACAAAAAGACCCGGGGTTCCGACGACAGCTTCACAGGCAGTGCCTGCTGGGCAGCAAATCGAATCGTCCACATTGCCCGTGAAGTCAAGACAGACATTGTCTCTTAAGGGGTTCGCCGTAATGGTAGCGCAGCTACCCGCAGTAACTGGAGAGACGACGACATCCGTTGTCGTCATTGTGGCCAAAGGCAAAGATGGGATTGAGAATAGCGTGGTCGTTGTGCCTATACCTGGAATGACTTCCACAATTGGCAGCAATTGTTGTGGTAAGGCAATTGCCTTTCCGACAAGCAGGGCAATGAAGAGTTGGATGGAGTGCATTGTAAGTGAGCCTTTTCTTTTGCGTACAGGGCCTTGTTACAGTGTTTGTTTGTTTGTTTGTTTGTTTGTTCATTACCCTGACCTCTCCCGAGGGATATGCAGGGAGCCAATAACTGAAGCTATCCTTGAAAATCTATCGTACACTTGTTCCATTTCATGAGCGAAGTTTATGCCTCGTTGGGGCCTATGTCATGCTCCTTGTCTTCGGCCCGGCCGTCGAGACCCTGCCGGTGCTCTAGATCGAAATCTTTGTGATGCGTCCGCAAAATCCAGTACCGTGTTCACCACCTCTCTGTTGATTGACCTGCCTGTTACCTTACCTTGCTCGTTCCGGGGTGTCCCCCCGAGCATAAGTGCGATGCTGTCCAATGCATCACCTACCTTCCTCTGCAACTGCTGTCTCAGCGTCCTCAACTTTGGGCAGTTCACCAGTACATGCACCACCGTCTCGATTGCCCCGCATTGACACCGGTCTTCTTCGACAAATTTGTGAAGTTTTGCGAATGTTGCCAGCCAAGAGTGGCCGGTTCGAAGTTGTGTGAGTAGGTAAGAAATCCAGGGCTGAGGTGTTAACAAATTTGCGGTCGTCTGTGTCTTCAGATGTGTGCCGCTTAGACCCTGGTTTGCGACTGGGTCCCAAGGGCTGAGAGCGCTTTCGCCTGGCAGCATCGGCAGGCTCAAGCTCATAATCCAGGCTTCGATCTGGCGAATGTTGACGCTTTTGTGCACGGTGTGGCTCGGGAGTGCTGTGGATGTCTTCTAGATGGTGCCAAAGGTCAAACTCCGAAAACAGCACCTCAGAACATAACAGATGTGGACATGGAAAGTAATCTTTGGTGTCCAGACTGGCGATATATTCTGGGATACATTTAGATAGATGTCGCTGCCAGGTCGGTCGATCTGAATAGTGTTGCATCCTTACAGCCGCCGCACGCCCGACTTTGCTGAGACAACCGCAACAATACCCAGCGCAGGCAAGAGCGTGGCGGAAAGTGACCTTACTGAAAGCAGCCTGGCGTTCGTCATGATCACGGTCCTCAGTTGGAGGGCGATGCGCAAGAGGTGGCCGTCTTGCTCCAGTCACATCCTCTCGCCTTGATCCAGGCTGGAACAATGTGAGGCGAGGTCACTGTAATCTGGCCGGTCGGTGACTAGGCCGGCCGTGATCCTTTGTGCTCCCTTCCTTGCCGCTTCAAACAGGGGTAACGGTAGTTAGCTCGGCCCGCACATGGCCAGGAGTGGTGGCAGCTCCAGTGCATCTTGCGACGACTGTGTATGACTTGCTTGTAAGATCTCCACTGACGCTTCAAACGTCGCGTACACATCTCGATACGGCGACTGAGCTTGTGACGGCCGGAACTCGAGGAGTCGCCTCCGTTGACGCTCATACACCTTGGGGTGAGCCGCCTTGAAATATCCTCCCCGCTTCCCAAACTGAAGTCAACCGTCCACACAAAATGCTCCGAGGTTCGGAAAGCCATCGCAATTGATCAAGGATTATTCCACGCGTGGGAGGCTCCATTGGCAAGGCGTCAAGGCGAAGCGGGATGCCAAACACCTGCTGGTTATGAGAAGAGGCAGGGAATCAGTGCAAGCGAACTCTGTGCTGGTTAAACCCCACACCACTGGGTAGAAATGTACATCTGCTCTGCCTCGTCCAGCTTGCCTTGCTCACGATAGAGATTTCCTAGATTATTGACCGTGCCTGAGTGTCGATGTGTGGTCCACTCCTAGCGTTTTCTCGTTCCCGGCCAGCGCGCGCTTGTACATCCTCTCCGCTTCACCTAGCCTACCTTGGGCACGATACAGATTACCGAGATTGTGGACAGTGTTGAGCGTGGACGTGTGGTCCACTCCCAACACCTTCTCGTACCCGGCCAGCGCGCGCTTGTACATCGCCTCCGCCTCGCCCATCTTCCCTTGGTCAGCGTATAGGCTGCCGAGACTGTGAACTGTGTTGAGCGTCGACGGGTGGCCCACTTCCAACACCTTCTCGTACCCGGCCAGCGCGCGCTTGTACATCGCCTCCGCCTCGCCCAGCTTCCCTTGGTTAGCGTACAGACTACTGAGACTATAGACTGTATTGAGCGTCGACGTGTGGTCCACTCCCATCGCCTTCTCGTACCCGGCCAGCGCGCGCTTGTACATCGCCCCCGCCTCGCCTAGCTTGCCTTAGTCAGCGTACAGACTACCGAGACTGTAGACTATGTTGAGCGTCGATATGTGGTCCACTCCCACCGCCTTCTCCTTCCCGACTAGTGTGCGTAGAAACATCGCCTCCGCCTCGCCCAGCTTACCTTAGTCACGATAGAGACTGCCGAGATCGTTGAGGGTGTTGAGCGTCGACGTGTGGCCCACTCCCAACACCTTCTCGTACCCGGCCAGCGCGCGCTTGTACATCGCCTCCGCCTCGCCCAGCTTGCCTTGTTTAGCGTAGAAGATGCCGAGACTGTAGACTGTGTTAAGCGTCGACGGGTAGCCCACTCCCAGCGCCTTCTCGTACCCGGCCAGCGCGCGCTTATACATTGCCTCCGCCTCGCCCAGCTTGCCTTGGTCAGCGTACAGACTGCCGAGAATGTGGACTGTGTTGAGCGTGGACGGGTGGTCCACTCCTAGCGCTTTCTCCTTCCCGACTAGTGCGCGTAGAAACATCGCCTCCGCCTCGCCCAGCTTGCCTTAGTCACGATAGAGGCTGCCGAGTTTTTTGACGGCGTTGAGCGTGGACGTGTGGCCCACTCCCAACACCTTCTCGTACCCGGCCAGCGCGCGCTTGTACATCGCCTCCGCCTCGCCCATCTTCCCTTAGTCAGCGTATAGGCTGCCGAGACTGTGGACTGTGTTGAGCGTCGACGGGTGGCCCACTTCCAACACCTTCTCGTACCCGGCTAGCGCGCACTTGTACATCGCCTCCGCCTCGCCCAGCTTACCCTAGTCAGCGTATAGTAAACCGAGATTGTGGACTGTAACTAGTGTCGATATATAATCCGTTCCTAGGTCCTCCTTATATCTAACTAGAGCTTGCTGGTATATCTTCTCCGCCTCCTCTAGCTTACCTTGGTCACGATATAGAACGCTGACGGTACGGAATGTCGACGTATAGTCCCTACCGAGTTCCAGCTTATATCCGGCCAGTCCTCGTCGATACATCGTCTCCGCCTCGTCCAGTTTGCCTTGGTCATGATAGAGATTCCCGAGATTTTTGGCCGTGCTGAGCGTCGTCGTGTGATCTGCTCCTAGCGCTTTCTCGTACCTAACTAGTGCCCGGTAATACATCGTCTCCGCCTCGTCCAGTTTACCTTAGTCACAATAGATATTCGCGATGTTATTGACCGTGCGGAGCGTCGATGTGTGATCTGCTCCCAGCGCTTTCTTATATCCAGCTAACGCTCGCTGATACATCTTCTCCGCCTCGTCCAGTTTACCTTGGTCACGGTAGAGATTCCCGAGATTGTTGACCGCGCTGAGGGTCGACGTGTGATCTGCTCCTAGCGCTTTCTCGTACCCAACCAGTGCTCCCCGATACATCGTCTCCGCCTCGTCTAGTTTACCTTGGTCAGCGTAGATCAGACCGAGATTGTTAACCGTATCGAGTGTCGACCTGTGATCTGCTCCCAGCGCTTGCTTATACCCAGCCAACGCTCGTTGATACATCTTCTCCGCCTCGTCCAGTTTACCTTGGTCAGCGTAGAGATTCCCGAGATTGTTGACCGTGCTAAGGGTCGACGTGTGATCTGCTCCTAGCGCTTTCTCGTACCCAACCAGTGCTCCCCGATACATCGTCTCCGCCTCGTCTAGTTTACCTTGATCAGCGTAGATCAGACCGAGATTATTAACCGTGTCGAGTGTCGACCTATGATCTACTCCTAGCGCTTTCTTATACCTAGCTAATGCTCGTTGATACATCGTCTCCGCATCGTCTAGTTTACCTTAGTCAGCGTAGAGATTCCCGAGATTGTTAACTGTGTCGAGTGTCGACGTGCGATCTGCTCCCAGCGCTTTCTTATACCTAGCTAACGCTCGCTGATACATCTTCTCCGCCTCGTCCAGTTTACCTTAGTCACGGTAGAGATTCCCGAGATTGTTGACCGTGCTGAGGGTCGACGTGTGATCTGCTCCTAGCGCTTTCTCGTACCCAACCAGTGCTCCCCGATACATCGTCTCCGCCTCGTCTAGTTTACCTTGGTCAGCGTAGATCAGACCGAGATTGTTAACCGTGTCGAGTGTCGACCTGTGATCTGCTCCCAGCGCTTTCTTATACCCAGCCAACGCTCGTTGATACATCTTCTCCGCCTCGTCCAGTTTACCTTGGTCACGATAGAGATTCCCGAGATTATTGACTGTTTCTAGTGTCGACATATGATCTGCTCCCAGGGCCTTCTCGTACCCAGCCAACGCTCGCTGATACATCTTCCCCGCTGCTGCAAGTTGAACCTGTTGGGTCAATAGCTCAGCAATGAGAGTAGCTTTACGCAGTCGATCATCGACGAGATCGTCTATCACCTCACCGCGATGATTGTCGACGTATCCAAGTCGTAGTGCATGTGCAGTTAGATCCGTCAGTCGAAAGTGCCCAAGAGAGTTGAAGTCTTCTTGTCTGACCGATGCGCCCACACAGTCGAAAGCGTACCAGTATTGCGTCTCGTCCACCACCTGGTTGAGTATCGCCAATGTCCAGTCGTGCACGCACGCGTGCATGCTCCATGACGCCACTGACGTCTGCACTTCCAGAAAGCAGTAGCTTGTCAGCTTCCTCATCGTGCTCTCGAACTCGACATCGCTGGAAATGATACTTTGCAGCCACCGCGGTGAGCCGTCAGAGAGCCCAGCCCGGAACAGCTCGTACCAAAGGCGCCGATTGCTAAAGTATGCCAGTAAGCCTAACAACTTCGCCGACTCCGCATATTCACTTTCGAGACGAGTATATGAGAGATTCCAAGTGGTATAGAGTGTGCGCTTCTGATATTCCGGGAGCAAAAGCCGTCCCCGTGGGTCGATGTTCCACCGCTGCTCGTACTCTTGGAGATACCGCTCAAACGTGAAGGTACTTTGGTGAAGATACGACCCAGCGGTGGCCAAGGCCAGGGGGAGGCCAGCGAGTCGCTTAGCCAGCCGCCGTGCATGAATATCTGGAGAGTGGCAATCAGTAAATTATCTTATATATTATCGACTGACCTACTAGATTTGATATTCGTTCGTCGCGAGCGAGTTTCTAAGATCTCGAGACTTTCTTCAATATCCTGTAGAGGCTGCATTCGAATCACTGACCCCGCCACAAGATCTGGCCGCCGGGTCGTAATGATAATAGCTCCGTGAGAGCTATATGGATAATATCGATCAATTGGATACTGATTGGGATCATCGTAATTATCAAAGATAAGTAGCCATCGCGTATTCTTCGTGTCGGACAACCATCGGAGAGTCTGGAAAAGGGTCTGCTCATCCTGGGCATCGAAGACGGCCCTGCCCACGAGCAGGAAACTGTCCTTGAGCGTGGCCTCGGATGCCGCATTGAGCCAGAAAACCGAGTCATATTCTCGATGGTGACGCTTCGCGAACGCGATGGCCAGCTGTGTCTTCCCCATCCCACCCGTCCCACCGAGCACGAGACGTCGCTGCCCTGAAGACGACTCACCGGGTCGCAAAACCTTTCGTATTTCTGTAATCTCGAACTCTCGCCCAATGAAGAGTTCTTTCTCAATGTGAGGCGCCTGACCCAAGCACAGGCCAACAGGCTTTCGGAAGCTAAAATCTTCTTTCGGTTTGATGCCTATTGATAAAGATTAGCTTCGTTCGTCTAACAACATAAAACAGCTGATTCCGCAGGAAGAGAAATTTGTTCGAGAACCTGAAAGCCCGGTGTTTACATATCTGAATATCAGAAGACCACTAGGATTATACGGGAATTTTTGAAAACAACGGATCCATGATGTAAAGCATTGCAAAGAAATAAGATATCAAGCTAAGTGGTAAAAGATGTCATAGTAAATTGGACCTTACCAACTTCTCGAAGTCCTGAGCCTTGTTCCACCTGTATACCCCGGTCTAGAGTATACAGCAAATCCCTTGCAAACGCCGCCGCTGTCGCCGCTGCATAAGCCTGCCATGCCTTATTCTTGTGTGAATCAGCATAGTCCGAAATGCCTTTGATGACAAGACAGTTAGACCTTCCCAGAACTCCAGCCGCTGACATTTCAATGCAAATAGCTCCAGTCTCATCCCTGATAATATCCCTTTTTGTTGCGTCCAACACCACCGAGCTTCCACTTGCAATCACTCCCCAATGAATTTGGGCGTCTGGCGTTATCCGATCTGGTCGCGGTGCTTTCTTCGTAATATCACATTTGTTGCAGGTAGATTCGTCGTCAGGATGTGTGTATGTTGACATAAATAGAATGTCGTTTTCTAAACCAGGATGGTCGAGAGCTGGATATCTGTTGATACACATCTTCAGACTCTGTTCAAATTTGTCTGTACCTAACCTGTGGTTGACCTTCAGCTTTTGCAGGATGTTGAGAATTCGACGGTCTGGAGCAGGAAGCATGCTGATGATCTGTTGTTGTCCTTCTGAGTGTCTTCCCGCATCCCACTGCACGACCGATGGTCTCTCAGGTCCGACCCAACCCACTACCACATCTCCCAAGTGGATATCGTCCTTTGGGTCCTGCTTTGCCTCCTTGTATGGGATACCGCCGCCAGTCCCCACTACTAGTGCCACCTTAAGCTTCCTGAAGGTTTGCACCAGAGGATTGATAAGATGACTGGAACTCACTGGGCCAGGTTGGTTCAATGGCAGGCAAGATATAACAACATTATGGCCATTGATAGAGCCACAAGTGTATGCGTTGTCGTCTTGAAGGTCAATTCGAGGGGTCTTGTAGTTTTCATCGAACATCAGTTGTATTGCAGTAAGCTGTATTTCAAGCGCGCAGATAATAGCCACAGTATACTGGTCCGGCGAAGAAGGCGCCATCTTAGGTGATTTTCGAGATTGATTTGCAGAGCCGGTAACTCGAGTTAAAGGCGAAGTCGACAATGAGGTTTCGTCTTCGGGGAGGAGCTTCAGTCGTAGAGCTAGACTTCAGAGGTGGGTGTGTGTTTTTTGTTTTGGGGCCCGGCCCCGGGGGGGGGGGGGGAGTGTGAAAACAGCCTCTTGGTGATGTGATCATGCGAGCGCGCTTGAACTTTAGAGAGCTTCTTTCGCACCTGTGGACTCTAACAGATAGACATATCATTCATACTGACTGGCCGAGTCGAGCGGCGCATCCTGCTTACAGCAAGAGCACACGTGGCAGCATAGGACAGGGATTGTGATTGCGGTGCAGTAAACTTGGGAACAACCGCGCTGTGGTTGGCATTGGCATTCGACAAAATCTGCCAACTTGAGCAGCTACGTACCGTACGTGGAAGCAGGGATCAATAACAATAGCGTGTAACGGACTGTGCCGACGAATGATGCAGACTTTCATTGGACTTTCCAAGGTCCAAATACTGTATATGCTAGCTTTAGTTGTCCTGCGAAGTGTCGCAATTAGGCAAAAGCTCCGAAAATTCACGCAGGGCGCTTACTTACGTGGCACTTTTTTACGGCTCAGAGCCAGGCCCTTGGCTAGGGTGACGGGAGGCTGTGGATGTGGCGTCGCATGATTGGTGCAACAGGCACTACGCCCGGCTAGCTATTAGATTTTTTGGCTCATCACCAATTTGCCTATGGAGCAGACTAAGGGCGGATTAGGCAGGGCGTGTTGACCACCAGTGCCCCAGTTCGCGGCTGCAGCTGGCTTGCACATGCAACAACGCTTCATAAACGAGCGGACCGGCAGGCTCACCTCGTACGAAATGGCGACCAGAACGCGTTTTCCCTAGCATGTACCTTCGGAACAGCTGAACCATGCACGAGAACGACAGATAATTTGAGAAGGTCTTACGAGAAACTGACCACTTGCTAGAGCTGTGCTTGGCTTGTTGAGAACCCGGCGAGGCTTGTGTGGCATTTGTTGCCCAGCCGCAGTTAGGCAGTGCTGAACGGTGATCGGGGCGCACTACCTAGCTACCAAGGTGGGTTGTGGTGTACGTTTAAGACCGGTTAGTCGTGCTGCAATTAGCCGGAGCGCGAATCAATGCTTGCAGCTGCATGTGTCTGGTGGCAGTGTAGGGTTCAACGAGGAGCTTGGCTTACAATTTGCTATCGGAGTTATCCCAAAACTACTTTTATCTGTGGGCTCATGTCTGATTGCTTATCTATGGCCCAGTGCGGCTCAGCGTGTCATGAGATAAGGAACTGTTCAGCGACCGCGTAATGGCAATCTGCCGTCACAGGCCAAAAGCCTTTGCATTGAATTCTCGCAAACGTTTTTGAGAGCATTTACCTCCACGAGGATTGAAGAAAGGCCGTCGTACGGACATAGACATGTCTTCTCAATCAGACGCAAACCCGAGCGCCCCCTCTACCGCGAAGTATGATGAAGCATCAGCACGATTCGGAAAACTTTGGCCCATCGTCACGAGCGATAACACTTTAACCTTACATGGGTTTCAGAGGTTCAGAACATCCCACCTGCTAAATTTGCGATTCTTAGAGAAGGAAATTACGACAGTCGATCGCAAAATCTTCCAAGCTGGTCTCAAATTGAGCCAACCTCGCCGTCCTTTGGATAATCTGGGCCTTGATGGCGCAAGAGTGGACAAGCTTGTCGGGGAGACTTGTGCTGTGGTCAATCAAGAGCTCATAGACACGCTGCGGAAGCTAATAGGTCAATATGGTATCGGACTTTCCCCCATGTTTCTATGGTTTTGATCGTTGATAGTTCATAGATCAGGCATTGATTTCATACAATCAAATCATGAGGATGGAGACATTCTCACTCACCGATAACTTCTCCCAAGCCTCCAAAAGGGACGACCTCGGTCTATACGAAATGTATAAGACACGCCTTATACAAGCCGATCTGCCGCTAAGACGACCTCGAACGCCTCTCCTGAGCTTCTCACACACATACCTTCGAGCCTTATGGTTTCGCGTTCTGAAGCGAAAAGCATTTCGGGACGTGGAAGCAGTGGCATCCCCGGCAGATTTCGCAAATGAAGTTACTTACCAGAACACTGTCAAGCTGGCAGAGTTCCTTTCGAGTTTTGTGATGGCATTAGGCTCGGGTGTCTTCCTTGTTGTCCCTCTGTGCATTTTGTCCTATTTACATGAACAACGAGCTCAGCTGATCACAGTGTCACTGTCAATAATGGTCTTTTCATTTGCCGTGTCGCTGGCGGTCAGAACATCGGGTCCAGAGACTATAGCTGCCTCAGCGGCGTATGCCGCTGTACTCGTGGTATTTCTCAATAACAGTCCTGGCCAGTAACAGTAAATACAGGCGCATAAAGGTCCAGAATAGAATATGATCCTCAGCCACTATCTGACGAGACCTATATTCGGACTGTGCTCCAGCTGTGGTCCAGCTTGTCTCAGATCACCTGCATATGCCTTCGATTGTTTCTGACCAGTCAGCCCCAGCTGCCTATTCGATTGGGGGTTACAAAGATGTCGGCTGATGTTTAATCGGGCTAGTTGAAGGCCTCAAACAATTTCGATGATTTTACTTAGCAGGCTCAACATATCTTTACGTGGAGCGTTTTTGACATTACTGAGTCGCATAAGCACGTAATACTCTGGATTGAAGACATGAGAGGGGTCGATGTTGTCTCCTGAGCAGAGTTTGCGACGGTGCCAGATGGGTTCATGGGACAATCTGTAGATGTTAATACAGGGAGGTATATTCAATAATCAGATGAACGTACTCTGAAGCGCCCTGAATCCGGACTTTCTCCCTTCTGAGACTGCCATGGCACCGATGAGGGTGGTTTTGAATAGATCAGTCGCTGGCAGTATGCTTTACTGTACATGTTCCTGGCCGAAAGGCTGTGGTTACCCGAGACGCTCATCGAGACATCTCGAGCCGTATTGGTGAGCTCCGTCCGTCACAGAATCGGAGCCCCTGGGAGAAGTACAAACCCCTACTCCACGTCCGACAGGGTTGTCCTGCTATATTAGCTTGCTCAATACCCCCTGATCAGCGGGATTATGCTGTCAGAATTATAACTTCAGAGCAGAAGTATCAACACGAGCGGGGTATCCAGCAGTTGGATTTTGGCACAGGAGGCATTAACCGTGTTCACGAGATCTTTGACTGGTCCGGGAAGCTATACGTCGTGACTGATTATGTTAGGCCTAGTCTTTCTCAACTGATTATGAGCCAGGATCCTCTGACTGAGGCAAAAATTGCCTTTATAATCCATGCAGTAAGTCTAAATCCATATTTCGCTTCCCATGTTCCTGACCTGGTGCTTAAAGGTGTTGGCCAGCCTGGTGCTCATCGAAGAGAGAGGCTTGGTTCACGGGTCGCTCGAGTCATCCTTTGTCCTGGTCCCTGTCTCCTGCGAACCTGTTCTCGGTGAGCCTTACCTATTCAGAGCGACAGAAACCTATAGCTCACTCGTGATACAGCTCATCCGCCCTGCTGGCGATCGGCTACCTCCTCAGACCAACTTGTCGACACAGCCGCGTTGGCCAACTTGGTAGTACGCCTCCGAACACTCTGCGGAGCACTGGATGGATACCGCGAGACGGTCATTCGCAACAGAAACGCAGCAAACGCGCAGAGGGAACGGCAACCTGAATATCGACCAGAATCGCATGCTGGACAACAAAGCAGAAGAATGCTTGCGCCTGAGGTTCAAGCAGAAGTTGCACCTTGCGAAGAAGTCACAACCAGCCGACCACCGCTTGAACAGGTTCAGCCGGTACACACTATACAACGAGGCAGAAGAGGGGCACCTGCGTCTGAAGTTCAAGTGGGAGTAGTTGCATCTTACGAAGGAGTCAGGACCAGTCGAACGCCCATCGAACCGGTTCGACCAGTCCACAGCGAGCAGAGAGCACCTGTGCGGAAAGTTCAACCGGGAGAAGACGTATTTGCCGGAGAAACTAGCCGAGTCGCACCTGGACCGCTCCAACCTTTACGCACTGAGCGGCCACGACGCGTACCGACCACGACGCGCCGTCAAGTTCAAAACCCGGCCGAAATTCCCGCTCAAGCGACACGTCGATCATCCAAGCGGGATTCGAGGGTTATGGAACACGACTAATCGACCACACAGAATCATTCGAGATCACACTCGCTGTACTTGCCTTCTTCGCTAAGGTTCAGATTCCCGTTGTTTTGGAGACACAACGAATATTCAACAGACTTCGGACCAGCCTGGTGTCGCTGCGCCCTACCCTCGACCGGGACCCGGTGTCAGCAGACCGTCTCCAACCCCTCAGGTATGTAACCATCTACTTCGCCCCAGCGGCCAACTGACTCTCAAGGGTGATCGCCATAACGGTCGCCGCACAGGCAGCAACTGTGACCAGCCTCTCAACCGGTGAGACATTCGACGATTTTACAGACTAGTTCCACATTCGCTCAGTAGTGTGCTGATGCCAGCCAACGACTTACCTTTGACACTTCGTTGCCTGTGAAATGGTTGGCTCTCGATGATCGATAACAGCCACCCACCAGCTCCCAAGATCCGGCCAACAGCTGTCAGATGCAAATGGGAGGCGTGGAGAGGTCCCGCTCAGAAAAGGTGCCCACTGGAGAAGATGCAGGGAAACGGAAAGGTCGAAATTCCCATAGTCCAATAAGATAGAAAACTCTCCATCTCCAATGACGAAATTGTACTTAGAAACGGACGGGAAAGCGCATGGCGAATCGGTCCGAAAGAATGTCTCAACCGTGCGACGACATCAGGGAGGTTGGGAACCTCAGTCACTCCATGGGAGTATCATTGGATTCAAGGCAAAGACGACACATAGTTGACCCATTGATCGTGACTACAGATGACCAATGCCCAACCACCCATAGGAGTGATGCAAAATAGCACATGAGAAGCCGAGGAGGCTCTTGTGATGCATGGGGCAAATGGGGTGCGCGACCAAAATACCCCTGAGTCTCTCGCGTTCAACCACGCGACTCCTTCGCACGACCCTTTGTCTTGGTCCCCATCTATGCATAGAGACCATTGACATATAAGAAAGGTTCGTAGTTGGATCGAAAGGAGTTCCACATCATCTGCATGAACATATACTGTCGTTCTTTGACTAATATCTCCCATGGCGCCCCATCCCGATTTTCCAACCAACATTGGCCGAGTCCACGAAGAACGATCCAAAATCCCACAGACTTTCAGTGAAAGGTTGGCACGGTTTTCCCATGATTTGAAGTCTGACTGACCTGACAGATCGATGCTCATCCCACTCCTCAATGACATCCGGAAGGCGGCGAAGACTCCATTTCCAAGCCCTGAGCAATGGAGGATCAACGACGTGCCTTTCACAGCCTCGGGAGTCACGGCCGAGGCCGAGAACGAAGTCGTCGTGAACGATCAGCTTTTGGCACAAGTCCGACGAGACCTTCGAAGCGACGTCAAAACATCGAAGACACAAGCACTTAAGGCGCTATTTGTGAAAGCGAGGGGAGCGGAAACAGCGTAGCCGGTGGTCTGGCACATGAACGCGGCATTTGGGAGCACCATCGGTAAGGTGGAAGTTGATCTACAGTTAGACCAAGGAATGTTGGAAGCTGCAATTTACCCAGTAGCGGGACCTAGCCATACCAATTCGTAACTCTGCAACTTTCTGCAACTATGTGTCGTTGTACGGCTGCCTTTCTATGCTTTCATGGCATAGTGGCCGCCCCGGTCGACATCAAAAGTTTGCCTGTGATACAGCGCTGCCCCCAACCACGAAGCAACCACCTCTCGTCCATGGGCCCTAAGGACAATCGGTGAGACTTTCACTTGGGAACCCGGGCCCGGATAGTGCGGTTCTGACTTTCGAGTTGGACGTGCGCTACAGATGCATCGTGTTTATGGACGATAAGTCACCATCAGACGGAGTTATTGGAAGTTGAAATTCGGAGACGTTGGCCGAAGATGCTGGCAATGTGCCACGGGCGCTGAAATTGCAGAGGAGTCGTGGAACTGTTCCGACTCGTGAAGCGCGAGAAAGAGCTTCATCGGGAGATTCTCGCCTTTTCTATCTCGCACGATCACCGATCGGTGAGGATTGATGGCCACTATCCTGTGATCAAGGGTAAAAAGACCACGTTCGTACTTTCGACTTCACAGAACAAGATAGTAAGGAGAAATGGACCGCGCATAAGTTTACCAAGAGCGTTTATAATATCTGGATGCCGGCTCATTTCAAAAGGCTTTGCTCAGCAATCGATGCAATACCACCCGATATACATTTTGAAGTCTCCGAGGAATCCGATCTGTTTTCCCTTCCTCATCTGGACTCTCACAGGGTCTGGAAAGCCACCTCCTCTCGGACTCACGAGCTACAGGCGACGATGAGCTGAGGCTCCTCGAGAACAGGTGGCGTTCAAGAAACCAAAGAAGAGAACGAGACTCGGTATTCATATGGCTATGTCCGGCATACCCTCTTCAAGTTGCAAGCATACATTCGCTCGAAGACTTCTGCGAATCACTCTGACAAGATTCTTGAGCGAATGCACGCCAATGTCGTCGTCTTTTTGTCGTCCTCTTGACTGACCCTGGTCCGCCGATGGTTTCTCAATCTTCCGACTTTTCAACCACCGTTGTCTCTAAGCACTGTACCCCCCGAGAGTTCCCCCGAATGCCGAATCGTTCACCTCGCTAGTTTCGCGCCCGCCAGCTGAAGACCTGGCCAGCGGCTCCGAGCGCGACCCGCTGGCCGGAAAAGGCTGACTGCACGCCCACCACCATGACGTGGGTCTGGATAGCCACGGTCATCTTTGGCCCGCCTGCGCAGCCGATTTGCGACCACTTTGCCGATCACCTCTATGTAGGCAACAGCAAATGGCCACCAGACACATGTGATCGAGAGGTTTTCTCGCGCAAGAACATTCCGCACCGTGTATCCACACCACATGCTCTTGTACGTCTCGCGTTCATCAGTCTCGGCTTTTCCATATTGGTCGCCGAACAGGCAACGATTCGACGGGCTGAAATCCGCCACAATTGTCGATAGCTAGCAACAATCTCTCTCAAATATTTGTGTCTCAATTTGTCAGAACTCCTTGCTCTCGGCAGCCTAGACGGCCTGTGACTTTGTCGATTGTGGGAAGGGGCATCATCATGCAGCAACCTGAGAAAGACACAGGTGGGGACTGTCGTAATGGAAGAAGGCTGGATCTAATCCTCTAAGACAGTGGGGCATAAGCAGAGCTGTCGAAGCGTGCAGGGGCGTACAGGGGCGTACCGGGGCGTCCAAGGGTATACCAGCTGACTGATCCCATCAGATTATGATTCGTTACTTGCCATCGTTAGGCGACGACTGGAAGTTGCGGGTTCGTTGAATAATATCCAACACATCGTCCCCCACTATTTGGTTGACTCCAGCTGGTGCTGAAGCTTGGCTTTTGCGAGTAGTATCTCCTGACTCGACCTCCTGGTGGCGTCGCTTACGTGCCTGACGTCCCCAATTTCTTCTCTTTTGATACAAGCGGTTTTGAATGATATCTTTCCGCTGCCTCTCTGATTGCGTGTCGAAGAACGGACGTGTTTCTTCCTGCATGAGGGTCAGGGCGTGCATCAGTTCCTCCGTGCGTAATGCAGTCCACTCGATCTTCGGATCACCCCATTGCCATCCTGCCCGATCGCACATGATGTTGTGGACACGATGAGCGGCACGCTGTTTGTTGATTAGAAAAGTTTTACGACCCGTAGGCGGTTATCTGCAGGGGGCGTACGGTCAAGTCGTCTAATTGTTGGTGGTCTAATCCCGAGACCTCGAGAATTGTGGAGACAAGATCCTTTAGGCCTATCGTTCGTTCTGCCATCGTATCGTGCCAGTCTGCGCGCGGATGTCCAGGAAATGTCAGCTTGTACTACGCGTCGAGAAATTCTTAGACTGCGCTATGCCGGTTTTGGTGAGGACGCTTTTGCTACAAGCGATTCGCAGACAACGGCTCGGAGAGGAACTCGGCCTCAACCGGTGAGGAATTTTAAGGTTTCAAAATAAAACGTGCCGCACAGACCGTATATCCGACCACCAGCCAACAATTTGCCCAAGAATTGGTTGGCTGTTGATAATCCGTGAACGACTCCTCGCTTATCTGTTTCAGAAATCTGGAAGAGAAGGGTAGGACCTCTCGTAGCTAACTAAGCAGCTTCGGGCTGAAATGGACAAGGCAGGCACATCGAACCTGGGGCTGTTCCGGACTACGTCAGTGGGCAAGCTCTGGTGATAGGTAATCTCATTTGCCAATGCATACAGGTGCGCAACGTCGCTAGAGCTTCGATACATGTGCTTTGCCTCTCTTCAGATACCACCTTTAAAGTTTGTTCCAGCCCATTCTTTCTGCGCTGCACCAACTCCAAGACGTCGGAGACAAACAGAAGATTGCGAATTACGTTGTTCTTCGAATTCCGATTGCTGTTCGGTAAAACGATACACTATATCAAGTACAATGTATGAATCCAGTCCCTCTCTGCAACAAACGCTAATCTGGCAGATGTGTCATTGGGCTCGTGTACGATGTCGCCGATGCGGGGGGATCGTCCGACAACACCGGGATGTGAATTGCGGGAATCATTGCATAGGAGGGCCGAACAACACCACAGTCACCTCCGTCACCTGCCGAAGTTGTGCTTATCCAACTCCCCCAGACTCTGATGCAAAAAAGGTGGTGTCTGTGCCGCCCAAGAGAGACGGTTCTCGAGGATCCGGATAAGTAGGAGGATCACAGCCGGTGTGATCTTCCTCAAATGGTGGCACACTTCCAACACCATTTACATTGTGCATAGATGCAACTGAACGATTGACCTCCTGGCGCGTGGAAGGCGTGGCAAAAGTGGTGGTCGCATTTCTGCCGAGACGGACAAAGATGACGGCACAGGTGTTCTGGTCTGGTTTGTGGGCTGTGGCAGCGTTGTAAGTGTGGTTGTCGATGTCGTAGACAATGAAAATCCGGTTGTGCCATTTTTCTGTCGCTAGAAGCAAAATGGAAGGTTCATCTCGGAGAGGACAAAGCTTCGACGATTTCACTGCTTCCGTCGCTATCGCTGTGATCTTATGTGGCTCCAGCCACGCAGAATCCCAGTGTGGGCTGCGATTGCCGATTGTTACCAGGACCCGAACTGGAGCTACTCCATTGCAATTGCCCATAATTTGAAATTTATCGGATGAGGTCCAACTTGACAAGTACGTTCCAGCAAGAAGCCTCACAAGGAGGGAGCTACATGATGATGCGGTGTCGTTTGTCTTGGCGCCAAGGACAAGAAAATCCCGAGCTCACGTGCGGCTCACCTCGGCCGCGTCGCCTTATCCGCCCTGCTCACCTCCGACTCACCTTCACCCTCGCCCTCCCTCTCTAATATTCTGGTCTCCGAGCCTTCTATTGGGCGTGTTCAAGCCCTGTGGACCCTTCATGTCATGGACCCGCTGGCACGCCCCGGCACGCCTCGACACGCTAATGCAAGCTCGCATAACCCTTACTCGCCCCGATGCGCGGCTGCACACACCCACTGCAAGCCCTACAAGCTTATGATGGGTGTCCCATGTCATGCCTCGAGTTTCATTTTCGAATCTGTGGTGCTTGCACTTGGTGAATGTTGCCGCTTAAACTGCAGACTGCATCGCCGATCGCATGTTTGCCAGGGATTTTCAGCGCCCAAGTACTCTACACGGCAACAGACTAACGCGACCTTGGCCATCTGAGGCATTTCAGTTTGTCAGCCACCTTATGCACCGTGTCTTGTGATTGAACGGATGGCTAGCTGACCTGCTTCGGGAAACCAACCTCTTCCATCCAAGACACAACACGCTCCCCGAGTATTCGTTGCGAATTCCGAACGCACAAATGTGACCCACACCTGGCCATTGAAGCGAATTGTTGCCTGTCCGGCGACCGACTCAGCGACCAACCCAGCTGACTGACCCGATCAATCCAATACCCCATAGACGTGATAAGGCTAATGAGTGCGACAACGCACAGGAGCTAGGTTGGGGTGTTGCACATTGCTGATGCTCTGGCGACTGCGGGATACCAGCTCCCTCCCCTCCCTCCCCTCCCCTCCCTCCCAAGGACAACTAACACCGCCTCGTTTCACATGGAACTATCCGAAGATATCTCTGAGCTGACCACACCAAACATCGTTCGCTCATACGTCTTCGCGATTCGATGTGTCAGGGATAGAACTTTGTCAGCCTTGATATCCTGTTGCTCCAAGGCCAGTAGATGCTGGACGTTCAGCAGCGACCATAGACACATGTCAGCGAAACAAATCCCCCCACTTTCCGGGATTGTCATCTCTGTTACCAATGCGCTTGCATATGTCAGTGAGACGAGGAGAAGCTGATGCACTCTATCCTCTATTTGGGTCGGTGCAAGCCAAAGAGCCAGATTTCGAAGGGGACGGATTTGAGCAAAGCGCTCAGAGGGCTGACTTGGCCGTCTGAGGATTTCCAGGCACGATTTGAGTACATGCGCCACCTTTTCTAGCTTCTCATCGAGATCAAAATCGTCCTTCATTGTCGACAAGACCTCGATCACTTGGTCAACATACTCGGTGTATTGGATGGAGACGTCAAGCTGGGGAGTAGCCACAAGGGTCATCACTGCACAATGTCGGGCGAGCTGCGAACCGGTGGCACTCGCGAATGCAACGACCTTCAGTAGCTCTTTTCGCACTGCCAGCCAAGCCGCCCTGCAGATACATCAGATTCCGGCTCACAGAAAAGATGGTGACCTACCAGTCATGAGTTTGCCATGAAAGCAAAAGCAACGTCGCCAGCGCGGCTTCCGAAGTATCCACTGAAAGCGTGATCTTGTGCAGCTCTTCGTACGCTCTTGCTCGATAGAAGGCGGCCAGTTTGCCCGGCCATTCTGATCCACCTCTTTCGTAATGTGTCGCTGAAAACCCGAGTAAGGCATACATTACAAACTCATGATGGAGAGCTAAGTCTATGCATCTGAATTCTTGTTAGCCGGAGGGTTGCAAATGGCTGGCGTATCTTACATACCCAGGCAAGATGAATGGCCAGACTGTGGCCGTGTCACCTGAAAATCTGAGCACCCAGTTAAACAGTCGCATGTCAAGCAATGCAAAGCAACGCTTGGGAGCCATTTGAAAGCCTTTGTCGTCAGTTAGATGCACAGATCGACCAGAATCACTTGCTCTGCAGTTGTACATTAGACCTGAGGGAAAATATCTCAGTCTACTTTTTATTGCTCTGAACAATTCATGATAATTCCGAGTCTGTTGCCTGATCATCGACAGCCTCAGACTAGAATCAGGATCGCCACCTCCCCAGCAAGCAATTGGATATAGTATCGCGGAGATCAAACGTCTCCCAGCCTTCTCAATGCCACGTATTGGCTGTGATCTGTCCGACTGGATGGGAATGCACGACATTTTCCTTCCAGTGGTCCGTGTCGCGCCCTCAGGCATCGCGAAAGCTCCCAGCCCTCCCTCCCAGCCTCAGGGCTCGATAGCTTTCCCAACAAGCGACAGAGGCGGCACTGCTCGAACTAGTGGGACATGAGAATCCGTACGTGATCGGATTTGTGGACATGCTTGAAAGTCCGATCGGGACTTGGCTGATAATGGAGGATCATCAGGGCTGTAACCTTTACGGTTTGGTCCTGAGAAAGTTGGTGTTGGACGACAAAATCAGGGCGAGGATATGCCGTGATGTAAGACGCGCCCACCTCACTTTCACTCGCTTCCGCTAACGTGTTAGATTTTGTTGTCCCTATCTTTCCTACAGTCGAAGAGCATCATACATCGAGACATTAAATCCGACAACATCTTGGTGAGCAGGTCTGGTCACGCTCGACTAGCTGGGTTCGACCTTTGCGTGAAATTCAGACAACACATTCCCCCAAGTCGAGTCGAGGTTGCTACGCTCTGGACCGCTCCTGAGGTGCTCCGAGGAGAGCCTTACGACCACGGAGCTGATATCTGGTCTCTTGGTATCACAATTTTCGAGACCATTCGAGGAGTCCCACCGTTCCATGACTTGCCGTTCGATGAAGCGACGGCGAAGCTCTTGGAGACGGACATTCTTGACCTTGTCGGCGACGAGGGAACCGAGTGGACGACTCAGATGCTGCGCTCATGCCTTCAGACAAATCCCGCAAGACGGCATAACGTGAACACCTTGCTCCTCGTAAGTGGGATTCCACTTCTCTGCCCCGTGAATGATGTTAACACTCTTTCAGTCACCCTCAATGGTCTGTGTCGCGGACAGGTCAGAGATCGGTTTGATCGTCGAGCAATGGGAGGGCACTGGTCTCGAGGGATAGATACGCGCAAATGCTGCTCGCCACGGGAACTACCAGTTATTTGAACCACAAGAAATCGTAGTTAGAAACTCGGGAAATAAGTCTGTCCTTTTTTCCCAACTGAAGTAGACACCATCGAACCAGGAAATATGGACGATATACAAACCGCTTTGCGTGCGCCTCGGGCATCGCTTTCGCCATCTCGATTTACCCACACTGACTTTCAAGAGTTTAAGAGAAAAGTTAACAGAGCAGGCGATGAAGCGACTGCACGGGCCGAAATCATGTCCATCATTGCTGGCGATTCGAGAAGAAATCATTATTCCGCAGCCGACCGCCAATTCAATCACCTGGAGCCGCTCGCTGAGGACCTACCAAAGCCCGTACCGGACTTGTATGACGGCGCTTTGCCCCAACAGATCGATCGGCGTGTCCGCCGTGATCTGGGAAACCACATCGTCCCACGAAGCGCACCTCCCTTAAACCCTCAGCCGCGGCTGTGCAGGCCTCAAGATCGCTATTGGTAACCAAGACATCTGGCACATACTGAAACCTCTGCGATCGGACTGATCTTGGACGGGAAGACTATTTCTTCACCAAACGACGAGAACGTACGAAGGGTTCCGGAACGTTGCATGGTGGGAAGTTATGTTCGGGAGCAGAGTCTTCTGACACGAAATCATCCGGGCTATGCATGCTGTTTAACTTGCTGTCGACGCAACTTGACGCCGTCAATCAATCAACACACACTCCGGCACGTTGTTTCATGCTCCAATTTGACCTGGGTCTTCTGTTTGCGGCAGGAAGTCACAAATTGTGGCTGGCGTCCTTGTCTTTGCACCCGTCCCTTCCATGGACTCTGTCGGAGCCAGATATCGGAAGCTGCCCGCTCTAGCGGACTGTGAAGTTTTAGATGGACATGGCACCAAGGGCGAGCGCGATCCAACAGGGTCGGTGCTGGGTGGTGGCAACTTTTGAGCTTCTGCATCGAACAGAGCGTGGTAGCTGGCAAGATGTGGAACTTTGTCCTAACGAGTCCGTCGTGTTTGAATCGGCTGTCCTCCTTAGACAGTCTTCGTCGGAGACGAGGCAAATAACTGCTTCGGCATGCTTCGAAAAGGGCAGAAGCATCTTTGATGCTGTCGATGCGGCTATAGCAGGTCTCCATCTTACCATCCAGCAGAGTCGTCACAGGAAGTCGGTGGGGGACAAAGATGTCGTACTGTGTGGACGTCATGTTCTTAGATTAGCAGATAATATGAGATGGAGCACCGTTGGCAGTGCCAACGGGAAGAGGCCAGAACCTTTTTAGATACACCAGAAATTGGAGCCTGAGGTGTGGAAATATTGGCGGTTGAATCCTCCTTGGCCACCACTAATATGCTCATGAGGGCCGGGGCTTTAGCTGGACGTCGGCATGTTTTCGAAAGTTGGGACTTCTGGTTTTTGCCTCATGATTTTCGGGCGGCACAGGCCGAACTGAACCACCACTTGCTTCGCATATTTGACACAAGAACCAACAGTGTCACTTGCCAAAGTACGCGTCAAGAATGATGGCCTTCCGAGCTTGCAAAGTACGATGACCCAGCCTAGGTTCACTTTGAGCCCAGGACAGACGCAACGTCTGTGGATCCAATTCAATTCTCAGCTGCGAGGAGGCAGGGGAACCGGCTCGACTTATCGCCCCCTAACCCCTGGCTGTATGGCCTTTTTGCGCGCGGAAGCAATCTAAGCGTACATGCACAACGCGACGCTCGACATGCTAAAGGCCAAGGAGACGATGATTGACCGGCTTGCTGGACTATTGCCTGATCCTCGCACCAGATCATACTAGCCGTAGGCTCATATAGTGCCAGACCGTACGGTCTCGCGAGTGATTTGCAAAATCTTCTTCACTCACGACCGGCATCATCTTCCACAATGTCTGCCTCAAAATCCTCAACCGAAACATGCGCCCAGATTCAATCGCAATGCAAATTTTGTGGAAATGGTCTTCACGCGCTATGGCAATGTCCTACAGATGCAGCATCATTTCGACCGTGCTGCGGAGGGTACAAAAAGAGGCCGCATATCTTGCGGCCTTCGGGCGAAATGAGAGACGAATGCAAATCAGAGGAAGAGAAGAATATCAGACAAGGGCAGGGAAGGGCACCAAACTCTCGGTGACTTGGTGTGCTTCAACAGCGGTCCAGGAAAAGTCGAAAGGAGATCTGCAGGCAGTTCCCCAACCACATGACACGGTCAGGAGATTGATGGTTTCCACTGGCTCCTCCAACCCGCGGCCCCAGCCTCTGGAATTTTTGGGGTCCTCCAGTCCGAGACGTTGTCGTGCGCATTGGCTCGTAGCCATCGTCAGAGAAGTGGCTACGTATCAATGTTCGGTCGACATGGATGGGGGATAGGCACGGCCTACGCTTGTCCCATGATGCTACCTCCTTCGTTGGCCAGAACGAGGCGCGAAAGTGCACGACTTTTCACTCGACCTGGTCGTCAAGATCGTGTAAAGATGCCTTCATTATCGCCCAATCAGTCATTAAACCAGGCAGCGGATCAGACATGTCAAACCTCAGACGGGAATGCTCAAGTGGTTGTCCAAGCCTGGCTTTTCCCAACTGTGTTTCCGTTGTATGGCCGGTGTTGCTTTGGAAGCGGTCACCATGATGGCCATCGTCCAGGCAACAGGCTCATCCAGCCTCTTGATCGCATGCGACAACCAAGGACCGTGCCGCAGAATGGGACGCTGTGCCTGGCCATGCCCATTCACGATTTTCTGTCAGGCATGGACCTATCCTCGATGCATCCGGGAAGAGTGGAGGCCACTCAGTGGGTATGATGCTCCTCAGCCTCCTTTGAGGCCATGATTCCATATACTGATGGTTCCTGCGGAACGATTGGCCCTCAACGATCAATCATAGCCAGACAAGAGCAAAGGACACTGGGGCCCGGCCCCAGCTGTTTGGGTGCACACGAGAAGTTCTTTGGCTGTTACCAATCAAGTAGAAGCGCTGTCTCCATTAATAATGTTGTTACGCTGAGTTTCTTTTAATTCTTAGTCGCTGCTAGACTATGACCCTTGTCAGGCCTGGGTGATCAGTATCTGAATTGTCGCTTCTGACGGACAGACTCTGCGCTGCTGCCTGCAAGACCCACCCGATTGGCAAAAGGTGGCTGTCGTCTGTAGGGTGGCCGCCCCTAATGTCATGTATAGTTATTCCTACTTTCGGAAAGGAGTAAATAGAGCGCCGCCGAGGATAAGTAGATGTCCTATTCCATTTATCAGAGCTCTGTACAGGTTCACCGTCACAGTCCGAGAGCCAGTGTTGCCCAGGTCACAACCATGACAACTATGACCCTGAATATGCAGACCTGCGCCAAGTCTGGTGAACTACCATTCTACGAAACAACTGTCCATCATCAAGTCTTAGCAGTTCATGGTCAGCCCCTCGTGCCAGAGATTATGGCCTGTATCCCGACAAATTTCTTCAAAGTCGGCTGCGAGTGGACCTGCTACCGCCGAAATTATTTTGCTGTTGAATGTTCCTTTGACTTGGGAAAATACATGGTACAAGCACCATTCTACCTCGGCGGCAGTGGTTCGCAGGAGTTGATCCAAGAATTTGCGGTGTCCATTTCTGCAAGGACCACGAGTACCAACAGTCGACGCAGAGATCCAAGTCTTGTTCAGTACACCTCCGCACGGGAGAGGGGAGCCGCAACTGCACCACGTCGCCATTCAATTGCCCCGTCCCTGAGGAGTGCCGACCACACGTCCTCAGGCACTGATCACATAGATGACGATGCCGCCATCACAAGTACAACTCTCACCTCTCATACGTTTGAAAGGATTCGATTTGAGAAAGCGACTCTCAACAGACAAACACAAGATTATTTTGTGATCGTCATTGATCTTTCTGCCAACGTTGGAAGCCAGAACTGGACCACTATCGCGACCAAAGAGTCCGTTCCCATCGTCGTTCGCGGCCGCAGTCCCAAGTTTTTCAGGCACAACGACAAACTGGCTGGCATGAGCACCGATGGCGGAACCGGGCGTGGAGCTGATGCACACGGTGGCCCACTCTCGATGGAGATGGGACATCAACCCAACGGACATTTCCATGCGATTTCCCCTTCCATACCAGCAAGTGTACCAGGGCTTGCTTCCCCTTCCAATTCAGTGAGCAGTGCTACAACGGCATACAATATTGGTACGGTCCATCTGTCGGCACCAGGATCAGAGAACTGGTACTTTTTGGGTCAGCACAGCCCTCGAGCTCATCGTACCTTCCCACCAAGTTGGGACAGTGACCGGTCGCTATCGTCCACTCCGGTCAGCTACGCTACCGATCATTACCACTCTATCGTGGACGGTGACATGTCATCATCGTCCTATCGGCCATTTCCCTTTTGTTGAGGATACTTCTGGATTACTAGGTTCCCTTCTAGGGCCATGAAGGCAGCCTTGGGTTTTGCTCATGAGAACATGGACCAGCACCAGAACAAGGCGGATCTCGCATGCAGCGCAGGCGCTGCCATCTAGATTTGGGATTACTTGGCGGCTGGCGCGGATACTTCAGTCCTTGGCGGACCTCGCCCCTTCTTCCGGGAGGCCTGTGGCTTAACCTCTTTCTTTCTCTTTCTAGTTTAGTCTCTTAGTTTAGAGCAATCCATACATTTCAGAGCTCTCTCTGAGTCATCCGTGTGCCGTGCCGTCACAAAGAGAAGCGAAGTTGCTAGACCCCAATGAACCTAGCCGGCTCGGAAGTGGCAAACTAAAACCAAAAGAAATCAACGCTGTGTCGACAAGTCCTTCGCCGAAGTTGTTTTCATACGTTCCAACGCTTTTCGTTGTTATGCTCGACGTCTTTTGTTCCGAAGATCTTGTAGATGCAGTCTTGATGGCATTGTACTAGGGTGGAAGGCTGCGCAGGGCTGGAGCATTGCGAAGTAGTGTTGGTGTGCGACGAGGCTGAGGTAAGAGCTCCGTACAGCCTTGTCAATCATCCCGAAACGGAGGAAGGCTACGGCGGGTCACCAGGAAGAAGAGATCAAGAGTATTCGGCGAGAATATACTGTGAACCTTCAATTTCACACCATTCTGCAAATTGTCCAAAGCAATACTCTTCTTTTCAAAAGGGATCGACGCTCCAGCCATCGATGGCGCAATTGAATGCAGATGCAGGAGCCCTGCCCAGTTCCTGTTGAAGAAACGCCTGACGACTTCTCCAACACTTCTCGATTTCGCTTCACTCCTGCTCTTCCAGGCGTTCTCCTCCGACTGTCGGGGTAGAGGGAGGGGTGGGGGGGATATCCTCCAGCAAGGGGATATCCTCCAGCAATTGCACCAGCTCTGCAACCTGATGCCAAAGATACATGAGCCATTCACCACTATGCAGCCGGACGGCGATGACAACATCATCTGCTCGGTAGAATGAAAACATCTTCGACGCAACCATACAAGAAAGCCTTGCCCTCCAGTAAAACCGTGCTATTGCGTTCGTGGTATGAACCTCTTCCACTTGAAGTTCCAATTCGGGTGTGGTGAGCCAGTGGCCAATGTACTCCATTGCGACGCCTCGCGCCTCAGAAAGAGCGTCATCGATGTCAGCGCGGGGATCGGGCAAACGTCGCAAGTCAACCAAGATGTTGATTGTATCTTGAATGTACAAAGGCGTGGACGGAGTAGGTGTAGGTCGATTGATTGCTAGTGCGGCCACATCGAGATGTAGAAGAGGCTTGAATGTGACGACGGGAGGGCGCCAGGGTTCTGCCCGACTCCAGACATTCAAATATGTGTAAGGGCCCGTCTCCATTGGTGATGCGGTGCTGCTCGATCGAGGGTTCCCAAAGACAGGCAAGAGGTCACTTGTATTTCGAACGAAGGTGCGGGCACCTCTATATGAACGCGAAAAAATCGAAATGCCGGATAGCTGCGCCTTCCCACCTATGCGCCCTGGATCAGGCAGACAAAATGGCTGCGACGTTCATATCATCCGCGTGCAGTCAGCGGAACCGAACGTTTAACGGTTCGTGGAATTGCACGAAGAATGGAGATCCCACAGCAAATCAGTCCGAAAGACTCCCTGAAGATGTAACACCCACCCGCAAGGAACGTTTAGCGTGTACTCAAGCATACAACGAATCTGAAGAGGTTGGGAGCCGGATTCCTTTTCTCGGCCTACGATTGGTCGAAGCTGGCGAACCCAAGGCGCAGCGTTGTCCCTTGTGTCCTTCCACCATTTGGCTTGGGTTTCATAGCCAGGTCAGTGATGCGTGACTGCAAATGGCCACCAATCCAACTTATCGAAATGGAGCACGGACGGCGAATTGTAGACTCCCTCACCACCCATCATGCCGGCTGTCACCACACGAAAGCATAAGGCTGGACCAAACGCAGACGTCTTGAGCGGCAAGTTTTTGCAGATAGGTCCTTGCTTGGACCCTCGCTTGAACACGGATCTCGTTGGCACAAAGTGACCGAGACCGCGACGCCGCTCCAGGGGGGTGGCGCGTTGCACGGACTGGGTGGCCGACCAAAATCTCTCGTGTTCAAGCTGCGCGACTCCGTATTCGGCGACAGCTCTCAACTTCCTGGTCCGAGTGATTCTCTGATCGATTTCTTCTTCAAATGGTAACCGCCCAGATCTCACAGAAACGTTCTCTTGTCAAATTGCTTGTGCAATGGCCACAAACGACGGAAGGATTAAACTTCCACCCGAGCAGGAGGATCTCTACTCTCTTCAACCGGACCAAAACAACCTGTACCATTGTGTTTACTCTCAACTCACATGGTTTGAGAACCATACTGGCGACTTGGGGTTCCCGCCAACAGCAGTAGTGGAGACGCCGATTGCTGGAAATGTAGCGGACACATGGGGTGAAGAGCTATGGCTCATGAATTGGAATGGTTTGGGATCTGGGGCGTGCAACCAGATCATTCCAGAAGTCCAGCAATATCCAAAAGTCCAGCAATATCCAGAAGTCCAGCAATATCCAGAAGTCCAGCAATATCCAGAAGTCCAGCAATATCCAGAAGTCATCGACTCCAGCCGCGGTGAAAAGTGTCAATCAATTCAGAGTCCTATTGGATTCTGTAGCAGCCCCGCTGTCGACGAACTGCCACGGGCCGCGCAATCTTCTGGGCAGGACATGTTATCTTGCCCTGAATGCCAAAAGACCTTTTCGATGCCGCATAATCTGTCGCGACACAGGAAGAGCCGTCCGTGTATTTTTCTCTTGAATACAAGCCCAGATATGACTAACGGGGTATAGATATCAACAATCGACAGACTTTTCCTTGCAGCTTTTGCGGCCGAGCCTTAGCCCGAAAGTAAGAAGAGCCTTCAACATGGAGCAAACCGCTGATCAAGCGATAGGGACAGTCTTGAGAGACATACACTTCGATATCATCCAGAAGACCAGCAAGATCCCCGAGTTGTCAACCACGACCTGACGTGGACACGAAAGATAAACCCAGCCAGTTTCTTGAATCACCAACGTGTTGACAAAAATGCCATCACTCCGCAATCCATACCAGGAGACCAGCAAGATCCCCGAGTTGTCGACCACGACCTGACGTGGACACGAAACCTAAACCCAGCCAGTTTCTTGAATCACCAACGTGTTGACAAGAATGCCATCACTCCGCACATACCAAGAAAATGGCAATGTCCTTTATGCCCACAGACCTTTCGTCGAAGCATATACCTGCGAAAACATTCCCTGCGACGTTTGTGGAATCTTTCAACAAAATCCAAACCCAAGTGTGACTGACAGACTATAGATGCTAACCCAGCGGGTCGAGTTAACAATCCACGTCAGCCATGTGCTTCTTGTAGGAAGCAGAAAAGGAAATGTAATCACGAGACTACATCTCATAGATCAAACGGCGTTCCGCGCCTTCTGAAGATCCGGCAGGCGGCGCAATCTCCACTCCCAAGCCGTCAGCAGCACGATCTCAATGACGTGCCTTTCACAGCTTCTGGCGTCAAGCCTGAGCGCAAAGACGAAATCGCGCTGGACGAACTGCTTTTGAGTGAGTCAGAGAGAGTCTTCGATCGGAGACAGTCGCGGCTAAACCATGGAGGCTACAAGCAATCAGAGACCGTTTGCGGAGATGAAGGTGCATGGAACAGTAAAGATGCTCCTCTAGCGCATGAGCCAGTGTCAGATGTGGGTGTAAGCCCGAAGGTCGACAACCAGCTGAGGGAAAAGTTGTGATGGCGAAGAGCGGTCGAATTCGAAGGGTTTGGAGCGGGCTGGGAACGAGGAACTTCCGGTCAATTCCTTTTGATCTATCAGCGGCGTTTAGAAGCCTTTTGCCAACATGAGTCGACATTTACTCGGTACCGCTCTCACGAGTGCCGTAGCAATGGGAGCAGTTCGATCCGACGTTGAGAGACGTCCAGTCTTGATCGATCGTCAAAGATCCATTGCATGCCTGCGTCAAGATTGCGAGAGCCTTCTGGTGGTCAGCACCGCTTGGTCAACAGAGACCTCATGAAGGACTTCTGTTGAGCTCAGATGCTATTTGGGGGCATATATATGTGCATTTGCGCGTTTTGCGTTCTGTCTGCTTATTTACGGAGGTCTTCAGCCCTCTTTATATACCACAGAGGCGCCTGTTTGCAGTGCTGAAGAGGACCACCTCGGCCTGTGCTGTGGCAACGGAGATGCCTCCGAATGCTCGCCTTCGCCACCGGTGGCGGCTTATTTGCCACGAGGCCTTCTCGCCGATGCCTCTGTTGCCACCCCGAGGCTTTGCGAGGCTGACTTTTCGGTATAGAGGCATTACCGAGACCTGGTGGCCGGATCCTAGGGTCGGTGCCTCCTGAAAACCTAGAGGATGGCTGTTATCGATCATCGAGAGCCAACCATTTTGCAATACCTACAGGGAGGCAGGAGGCTGGTCTTCAAACCATTAGGGAAATGCCTCACCGGTTAAGGGGCTGGTCATAGTTGCTGCCTGTGCGGCGACCGTTTTGGCGACCACCCTTGAAAGTCGGTAGGCAGGCTTGGTGACGTGGCTAGTGGATCGAAGAGGTGCCTGTTCAAGCTCCCCTGCCGTCATCACGCGGTCGCAGGGTGTAGGGAGAGCAGTTACTGCCCACGGTAGAGGCACGGGTTGGATTTGGTTGCACAGTCATTGACTCATTGATTCTCTTGTCGAGAAGGCTGGAGTCGATTCGAAAAGACATTATCTTGGGGTATCTTCTGGCTTCATCCACGAATTGACTCATTTCCAAAGCAATCATTCAACAGCATGTCGCAGGCAGGACGCAAATTCCCGAACAAGCAGGCCGAAGGTCAAGCAAACTATCCGGCTCATGGTGTTCTTCCTCCAACACGGTCAAACGCTTCGACCTTCGATGATGCGGAAACAGGCGAGTGAGTGCTTCGCATCTTTGGACTGTTTTAAGGTTGATTATCCGTCAGAGCATCCCAAAATACCGTCTTTCAAGAAGAGGCCTTGGACAACTTGCCAGAGTCTCAAGGCTCTGAAGTACCAGACGATGAGTTTGAGTTTGAGTGTGCCCACCTAAGGCCCATTGCAAGAGCTGACATTTAGCAAGCCTTTCCTATCTTGGCGTTGCTGATACGACCGACGACCAGGCGATCGGAGTTCTTTATTGGGTTTATGGTCCTAGTGCAGTGCTCGATTCCCCATCTGTCAGAGACTGGGCACAGGACGTGATGCTTTCCCGAGAGATTGCAAATCCGGGTTATCATGCACTGGCCGCGGCCGCCTTATTATTTACTCAAGCGAGCTGGCACCTCAATATCCACGACGACGAAGGTCAATGCGGAATTCGGGTAGCCACTGAGGCTCCTAGTGATTCGCGCTCTGGCTCACTTACATTTCATCCCACCACCATATACATATCCGTCTTCAAGGCGCTCCGCCTTCTCCGAGCAAGGAACAAAATGACTGCGATCATCAAAGCAACGGACGAGGTTCGGATGCAGAAACTTCAGAAAGAGGAGATGATCGTTGAGAGATGTTGCACTGCATTGCAAAATGCGGCCTACAAGGTCTTCAAGAAGCTAGATGTAACTCAGCAAATGAAAGGCTTCTCTTTTTGACGTTTTATGTTTTTGCTTTGGACACGATTATGGTCTTGTCGCTTTTTTCCGGCCTTCTGGAACAACTGTCAATTCCACATCCTTGAGAAGTCGTCACTCATACCTTCTCGGCCGCCATTTCAACCTGTCCCGTCGTTGTCTCCTATTTTTCAATTAGATTCGGATCAGCCAGTGCAGCCTCATGTCTGGTCACTCATCTTGCCCAGATAGGATACTCCAGTCATTGGATGCGACCTGCGACCCACAAAAGAATTGAGATGCATAGACCTAGCTTTCCGTCATGAGTTTGCTATGTATGCCTTGCTCGGGTTTTCTGCGACACATTATGCAGAAGTTGGATCGAACATGGCAGCCGCAGCGAAACTACCAGTTCCATATGGAGCAAGAGCGCAGGAAGACCTGCACAAGATCACAGCCTCACTGGCGACGTTGCTTCTCCTGCCATGGTAAACCTATGACTGGTAGGTCTTCGGTCGGTCATGAAAAATGCCGTCAAAGCATACATTCTGTCTCCTTCCAAAGATAAAGCCAGATGGTGACCGAGGTTCCGCTTGCTCATATTACGGAAGTGATGGAAGATCCTCCGCCCATCACGTTGTTGCCTCTCACTGTGGAAGAGCGCCTCGATATGAACCTCAAGTACTGCCTCCCTATACTATTGAGTTTCTGTCTAACCCGTGTGATACCCACTAGCACGCGTTGAGTTTTTCTCAATCAGGCACACCACAAAGCTCCGGGTTGAGTCGTCATCGACATACTTCGATGGCGTCAGGATCAATGATCACGCAGCTGGTATAAGCCATGCCGGCGGGCAGAGTCACAACAATACGCCCTTGGTCCGCAAGAAAGCTTGGTCCAGCTGTCGGGCGAATGTCTGAATCCTCACGATACACCCATTGCCGAGAGCTACACTTCGAGTCACCTCCAATTCCACGAACTCAGGACATCCCATCACCTGCCGCAAAGAAATCGACGCTCAACTCCCAAAGATTTCCAAAATGGGTTCTCCAAGACTTTAATTGCGCGGTGCATTACCGGCATCATGGAGGCAGAGGTCGGTGGCGTGTAGGTGCCATCGAACGTTGAGACCGTCGTGGAGGCGGTCAGGGACTGGGGGTTCCCGAGTAGATCGTAGATGCTGATTTGAGTACGGCGGCTCAATTGAGCGGTGGCAAGTCTTTGCAGCTCATGGTGCAGAGGGAGCAGGATCTGATGCGTCTCAGTCGGGACAGAGGCAGCTTCCGCGCATCCGTCCAAGATGTTGACGCATTCTTCTGACTTGGCGAGCTGAGCTTGGGCCGTATCTCTCTGGTCGTACAAAAGTCGCTGAGCGGCGTCGAAAAGTAGCACACTGCATGCGGTGGATGCGGGACCACTGGTAGAGAGAATGTCAAATTTTCGCCCAATGAACGAGTCTTCGACTTACATGCACAACCAACATCGGCGGAACATATCTCTGGTGCATCCAAGCACATGCAGGAGATGGACACAACTTTCGGCCGCCTCCACACATTGCTGTTGGACGCGTGCACCTTGCTCAGGCTTTCCATCGAGGGTCCACCGTCCTTCTATTTCACACTCAGCCACCGCAACCAACAGGCGCCGTTGAACGAGCATCTGTGCTCCAAAGAATATGACATGCAGGAAGAGGAGTGGTGTCCAATGCGGCCCCCAAAATACATTCCCGCGCCCCTCCACAAGCTCAGAGAGATGCATTTCGCGCGGCAGGTCTTCTCTCCACTGGCTTAATATCCTGGAATGCTTTTCGACAATGGAGAACGTGGTGGGACTTGAGTTGTAGATATCCTGCGAGATACCAGTCATTATTAGGCCGAGCATGCATAACTGCACCTGGATTTGACTTTCGACGGCAGGTTGAAGTTGTCGAATTTCCTGTCTTGTGGCCTTGGTCATTCTTAGTCAGAAGAAGGCTTTCGAAGGATGCAATTTGCTCAAACCTCCATTTCCTCTTGACTGATGGCAGGTTGATATCCAAGACGGGAAGACAACCAACTGCCAAAGTCAGTGCCCGAGGTCCTCCCTATGCGGGATTTTCTTACCATTCCATAAAGATGATTGAACGGTAGACCTTTCTGTAAGGTCCCCAGAGATCATACGGTGGTCGGTCTTTCTGTACATGTGCCGAACGGGCTAAATGGAGACCTGAGGCTGGAGCAATATCAGCTCCTTCCCGATCCCACTTCGACAAATGACCTACCCAGTGAAAGACGAGCGCTCGTTGGCTTGGTCAAGAGGGAGTACATGCTGACACAAAGTGTGGCTCTCATGCCCCGGAGAAAGTTTGATTCGACACAGTCTTCAATATATAGCTTAGCCGTACGGTACAAGGCTTCCGTGACGGCGCCTTCGAACTCATCAGCATAGTAGCGGCCACCAACGGCGGCCAAGGCACAGAGTTCGCATAAGGTTGCATTGTCAATCAATTCTTGTCGTCGGTATACCCGGTCCAAAATGTCGTCTACTTCCTGTCGCTCGTATATAGAAAACAGGGCTCCACCGAAATTGAAGTAGGCGTTGATGCTGTGGATGATCGACAGCTTTGGTGGAAGGTCAAGGACGGCATACACTCGGACGGCCTGAGTTGAAGTCTGTCTCTATGAACGTCGAATTCTCAGGCATCAATGTGGCTCGACAGCAGATAGGGTCATACCCGGGTACACCGTAAAGGTAAACGGATCGAGACATACCTGATCATTGGACGTGTTGGCCCTCTGAGGAGACTCATTCCAGTTGTCGAGCACATGGCGATTTGGCAATGTCAGTTGTGTCGAAGGTAGTGTCGCTCGGATTTGCTGAAGTAAGGTAAAGGCTTCCTTGTCCGAGCCATGTCTTAAAGCTGCGACGATGGTGTCTAGGTTGTTGACCTTCTTTTGCAAAGCATCCGTCTCGTTCGTTTTCAGCTTACCTCGTCGCCGGTCGACTTTGGAATATGTGCACACTGTTCCTCGTTTGGAGCAAGCCGAGCACACGGGAAGCTGGTCGTCACACTGAGAGATGGGTTGTCAAAACAATCCATCTACCTTTTCAAGAGCGAAGGCTTCACCTACCCTTGATCGTCTGGAGCGGCACGCGTCGCAAGCGTGGGAGACATACTGTTTCGCCTGGACGCCTGCGGTAGTTACGGAAGGCTGAGAAGCGGGGGGCTCTAAAGGTGCTGGACTACCAGATGTGCTGGAGCCTAACAGACCAGGCGATGATGCCATACTGGATAGATGCCGGCGACCTTGTCCTTTAGGCACAAAGAGAGATAGTCTGGGAGAAGTAGTGAGCAGAAAATGAAGCTGGTCAAGACACTGCAGGAATTTGAATTGCGAGCCATGGACACCAGGCCCACATTGAGAATACGACGTTCTGCCTGGCGGTCTTCACCATCGGCCCGGGCCAATCTCTCGGCCTTCGGTCATCTGAGTCCCTGGACTTCATGTAGCATCGATTGGCCAGCCTCATCGAAGGGAAGAGGAAGCACAAGGCATGAGGGTGAGTGGCGAACCATGCGATGTTCTTGGCGTAGGAAAGGATGAGCTGATGACATGGACATAGTGCTCCTCCAGTTGTAGGATTGATGAGAACAGACTGGTTAGTGTGGATTGAGCATGTCTGGCTGTCATGCGTGTTGCTTGTCAGTCATGGATTGTACTGCCGCCAAGAAGCGCCACAGCCTAACCACACTCTTTTCATGTGATGTCACATGTCACTTAGTCTGGGCGCAAGCTAAGTTCCCGACCGCGACTGCACTTCACCTGCAACTACATGAAGCTACCCATTCCTTTCTCCATCGTCTCGAGCAACCATGGCACGACGAGATGGTGTAACCGCTCAGAAGACCACGAGATAGTCCCTGAAGCTGCCACTTGCAACCCCGTGCTCCTACACATTGACTCTGAAATATACTGGCCTTCGGGAAGATCATCGTGCACCAGATTGTGAAGTCGACCGAGATCTGGATCGGCTCCGAAGCCGTGTCTCAATTATGAGAAGAAATTCATGCCCATCAAGTAATTCGCCAAGAGGCCAACTCAGTCCCTGTCGAACCCAGTTCAGTGCCTCAAGCGGTTCAGCGTGATCAACGAAAAAGTTCGTACAGACGGACGAAATAACCCCACTTGTGTCGTTAGGATCGAAAAGGTTGCCACGAAGCTCAGCATTTCTGACATATTCGATGGGCGATTCCTTCATGACAATGTTCGCATTATCGCGAATAAAGCCTGTGGGCACCGAGTTGATACCACCTAAGAGACAATCAGTTCTAAAATCACAATGTGAAGGAGTTGTGTGCCTCTTACTTCCAAAGGCCTTTGCAGCCGCTAAGCAGGCGGCAGGGTGTGAACTCATGAGGCCGTAGATGTTGTCGTCGTCTCGTCGGAGGCAGTTTAGTAGGCCGACTGCAAGTCCGCGCTCCCGATAGTCGCCGTGTACAACAAGTTGAGTAATCCAGCATACTGTTTTATTCTTGACTCTCCACCGACAGGCAAACGCATTCCCTGCTAGATGACCCTCGACGGTGACTTTTGCGTAGGAGCAGTCGACATTTTCGGGTAGGTATTGGGCTCGCAGACGGCCTTTGCTGAGCTTCACGCGACTTCCTATCGTTATTATTAGACACATAACTAGAAGGGTCTTTGCGCAACTCACCTTGTTTGGGTATCGACCGAGAATTCGTAGGATCCCTTCCCCATATTCCGTAGTTTTCGTTGAATAGGCCGGCTGCTTCCGTTAACATAGCGTCCGTGACTTCACGTCCGTCAAACGTCTCAAACAGTTGCTTTGCCATGGTTGGTCTGTGAGACGTCTCAATGTATTTTACGCAAGGTTCAGTGCGGAAGTCGACTGTTTTTCGAGAAGGGTGAGAGGACGACATGGTGGGAGCGGGAAGGCCATCTATATAATCCCCTGGCGTCGCATAAGCGGCGAGGCAAGAGATTAATGCCGGGGATTGTGTTAGGATGTGCAAGGCAGCAATCAGAAAACCAGAGGCTGGTTTCACACCTCTGCTGATCCGGAGTTCTTTACGCGGGGTTCGAATATGGCTAATCGCGCTTGGCAAGCTCGCCTTTGCGGGGCAGTACATCCACGCTATTGACCGAGACGGAGCTACGGGTGCTGATTAATCACATATCGCCTAACGGTCGACCTCAAGCAGGCGCTGCCTAAACATCAGCTATCGTGAAGTGATCACGAATGCCAATCTGGCCACTTTTTTCTCTCGGTCTTCGCCAATCTTTAGATCGAGCACATTTCCAAGCGGACGAAATACGGGCTACTTAATAGTTAATGAGTCATCTCCGGCAACACGAAACCGGCCACTGACTTCAATTCTGATATCACATAGTCAAACAAATATGTCCCGAGGCCAGGCATCAAGAACTGAGGTCTTTTCCTGCGAATGACCTCTACCGCTTTTTGGAATATGTTTTGGGATCCGTCGAAATGACCAGATTGAAAGCGTATGAAGGAAATGAAAAGATAAATCACGCCACATGTAAAAACTTCCTCCTCAAACGGGTTGTAGGCTTTGTTCTGGGATAGGGCGGCAATCCACTTGTCTTCAGCTTCATGTAGCTGCGAAATGCGCGCCTTGGATATCAGTGTTCGTATATGCCCAACTTTGTCATCGACATCTGGTTCAACAATCGTGCCGTAGATGTCCAGAAGCTCGTTTATTGAGCAAGCAGCTTTGTCGAAACGGCCCTGCAGGACGTCGATCTCCGTCAAGGACAGAAGTAACCGCCGGAGACTCCTCGAGTGCTTACCGCTGGCTCTCTGGCAGTCGATCTCATTTTCTATCATCTCTCTTCCTCGGGCAAGGTATTGCGACTCCAGTACTGACACAGAGGTTGTACCTTGTTGTATATACTCCAATTCGCAGTAGACGTCTGAAAGATGACATTTGACGAGTGTCCGTTTGGATTTTGGAAGTCCAGGTGTAAGGAGGCAGCCTTCGAAGCAACGCCTAGCTTCGTCAAAGTGGCCTTCTCCCCTAAGAATCCGGCCATTTGTCCGTAGCTGATCGCATAAGAAGTGTAGATCACGATCGGAGAGGGTGTCACCCGAAGGCTGCCATTTCCTACACTCCTCACGTGCCGTGCGAAAATCGAACCGGTATATTCGATTATTGGCTTGGGAAAGGCTGAGAAGTCCGAGAATACGACGAGATTCATCGGTTAAGTCAAATGTTCGACTGTTGAGAAATTCTGTTATCGTGCATTCTGATTCGGAAACGCGGCCCCTCAAGCGAAGTGTGACGCTCATTTGGTAGATAATCTCGGCATGCATATGTGACTCAGCCGGGTTTGGCTGTAGACGAGTCGCCATCATGAGTAAATTCTCTTTATCACTTAGTTCTTCGAATTTGGAGGCGGATAGTAAGGTCTCGACTGCATCTTTCCCAGGCGGGGGCTCTAGGCCACTTTCTGTAAACAAGCGTAGTGTATGACGTAAAGGGTCGAGCAATTGTCTTCCGGAAGGAAACCTTTCATGGTCTGAGTAACATGATGAGCAAGGATGATATGGTAACTCACAAAGAGTCTGCGTCTGAACCACGCGGAAAGACATAACAACAAAGCGTAAACGCTTGGTAAACCCAATAGTCTTTTTTTTGACTAAACAACACTCGAGTTGATTCATCTTGACAGAAGTAAGTGCTGTCGCGTAGACTGATTTGAGACCGTGACATCAAATAATCAATGACTTGCTTGAAGACGGCTTCGTCCTCTAGTAGATCGGCAAGGTCCTTGTGAACACCGGCAGCCTTTGGCGTGACTTTATAGTGTTTGCCATGCATATCGATTCGTCGTTGAGTGATTAACGCACGATCAAATAAGATCTTTGGAATGCGGTCGCCCATGGCGTGGAACAACGGAAGCAGCGTTGTAGCACGTGAGCTGATAAATGTAACACTTTGCTGGTTCATGGTGGAGACAGACGGGTGAGGAGGATCTCTAACTGTTTCAGGCGTTACTATTTGATCAATGGTCATTGCCACCGTCCTTACCGTGAGGCGAAGGTTGCACCTGGCTTTGATACGAGTCTGCGTTAGTGACAAATACGAAGGAAATGGGGGCGTGCGCTTTGCTTCGGATGGAGTCTTGAACTTGGAGTATGTGATCGAGTGGCGCCGGAATAATGACATCTTTGTATTGAAGGCCTGCGCATATTTCATCGGCTCTGTCAGTGGTTAGCTTTTGCTTCTTCTCTATGACTGGGGGAATTACGAAAGCGTCGTAGATCTGTCGGCTTCATGGATCATGTGCATGATGAGACCGGGTATTGTGTACTCAGGTCTAAAACAGTCGTCAAACTCGTATTTCAAATACTCGTCGGTCGTGAGCTTCTTGAGGATGTGCCGGAAGCCTTTTTCATTAAGGCTCAAAAGATAAGTAGGCGACAGCGGATCTGAACCGGTTTCAGTCACTTGAAGGGGCCCGGGGAAACATCAGGGAACCAACTGAGGAAGAAGAGTTCGGTAGCCCGGCAAATACTCCATCCTCTTTCAACCAGCTCCTGAATGAAGGTATTAACTCTCAATGCTTGACTGCGCAGTCTCCTGCGGTCAATCTCTCGGAAGGACGAAACATATTGTGTGAGTCGATCGACCACCTCGTATGAGATCCCTCTACTCTCCAGAAGCCCGCAGTATGAAAAGAAAAGGAAGGCTTGAAAGTAAGAGAACGACTTCTGAAGAGCGGTTGCTTTGAGTGACGCTTCCGTCAACAGCGCGAGTTTTTCCCCAACCAAAACGAGATGATCGTTTGATTTTAGAACTCCTTGGTTGGGCTCTCCTATAGCATCGACTTTGCTGCATCTGGTAAGAGATCGAACAATCTCTTCGTAATTCTTCGGTTCACCGACAACGCTCTCTTGTCTGCTGCGCCAGTGGCTGGTCTCGGGTATGTTATCCACAAACGAGTCTCTGGCTCTTCGCTTTTTCTTTTGTCCATTCGATCTTTCGTTGCCAGAGGGGTTTTGTGTCGCTTTCCTCTTGGGTGCGACTTCGGCCGGCGAAGGTTCGTAGGGAATTTCGATATTATTTTCACGCAGGAAGACTCGCTGTTGGACACTCAGGTTGGGGCAACAGTCGCAATGATTCCGTAAGAAGTTTAGGTAGCTCTTTCGTACGACCACAAGGTCGGTATCTGTGGTCATTTCTGGTGGAACGCAATGAATGGGAGGGGAAAAAGGGCGCAGGTTTCGGTGGATGTTGGCTTAACCTAACGATTGCGCCGCACTAAACCACTTTCGCTACTGCCAGGCAGTAGCGAAAGTGGTTTAGTGCGGCGCAATCGTCACTTCAACACTGTACGAGTAGGCTTTTTGCAAAAGCGTACCTGGGCCTTGCCGGAGGGGAGGGGCCGGCTTGGATCCGCATTCCCGCGCTTACTTTCACGTACGTGTTGCTGAATCCGTGCTCTCAACCTACATCGTGGTAAGGATTGTACACGCTTCCTAACATTTTACCTTTTTAGTGCTGGCATCATTGTTGTTCTTGGATCGTACGTAAAACCGCTATCCAGCATTTGCAATCTGCTAACATGAGGAAAGATTCTTGCTTGCATGGGCCATCTACAAATACCGCACAGCAGGTGAAGAGGACCACACCGCAGATGAAGAGGACAAGAAACGTGTCCTGCCAGCGAAAGATGTCTGGGCCAGATACGCGAGGATCATGGGCCATGGGACCGATTGGTCTGTCACCTGTTGATTGTTGGTCAGATCGGCAAACCCCACGGCGGGTGGAAAGGGAGGGAGGGAAGAACCAGACCCCCGATATTTCTTCGAGATAGATAAACACGCAACGCCCCTACATCCTCACAATCATTCTTCCTTTTTCACAATCCCCGCCTTCCACTTTCATTCGCCAAACATCTGAGCCTTGTGGCATAGTAAGGATGAGCCCCACGACCAGCTCTCCTGAGAATTCCCATTGGGCATGTGGATGCCCCAGGGAAGTTAACACCTCTCAGTGCGATGGTACATGCCGTCTCAACCAGGGATGGACTGTCCTTCAGGCCAGAGATACTTCTTATGTTCCAGGAAGCATCGTGGCAATTTTATCTAGCGCCACTACCACTGGTGCATCAATGTATACCTTCTAATGGTCCGATGATGAGGCCATTGACGGAACCTTTCACTCAGACGATCCAAACCTTACGAGTCCTTTCACTACGAGTGTCAATCCGATGCCGGTCCGTTTGATACACGATCAGCTGCTACAGTTTCCAGACACGTTTACTCAGCCACCTTTGGAACGTGCTGCGCTGATAGAGACAGTAATGAAGCTTATCCAGCTCCAAGAGTCACAAGCCTGTCGAACTGCAGACAAGACCCACATTGACGGACCCAAAATGGTCGACAGTGAAAGCAGACCTCTGCTCCGAATGGAAGATCCGACCGATGAACTTGGTTCTTGCGAGGTACCGGAAATGGTTGGAATCACTTTCTCGGATGGGACCCTCAGCCGTCTGCAGCACTGCTCCAATATGCCGTGGGGACAGCGGGAGGGCTATCCGTTCCTCATCTGGCATCAATTGCCTTGCGAGAGTGCCCTGTCAGCGATCAACAATTCGCAAAAGGACTACAACATACCAGGATGGTGGTCCGAGGTACGAGAGCTACCCAACCGGTTTGCTTTCTCGGTTCTACCACTCTTCTTCAACAATCACTAAAATTGTCTCGACTGCCCTAGCATTAGTCGCATCGCCAACGTCACATCTAGATACTGGTCCCAGTACACCTAGCACCGAGCGGAGGCCACTCCGCAGTTTCGCCGGTTCGTTTTAGCCCTCGTCTCCCAGTTTTACAACACTCCGATACGGGTGGGCGAAGGTCTGATACGGGTGGGCGAAAGGTCCGGGACATACGACGTAACCTTACGACGTGCCGAAATACGAGACCGTGGGGTCATCTTATTCTGCGACAACGAGAAGCACAGGCACAGCGACACCGACCCTATCGTGGAAGTTGAGGTTTGGTGTGAAAGTTTCTCGCTTAGTGCTTCACGTATCACTTTATCATCGGGTATCCATACCTTCGCCCATGGCTTACTTTGTCCTCAAACTAAGCAATCCATTTCAAGTCGCCTTCTATGGAAATCGACTTCGGATTGCCAGCGAGATCCGATCAAGTTCCTCGCGGAGGGCGATCGAGTCACGATTGTTATTGATCCCTCCCTAGGTCCCCTCACTCACGGGCTGGCGGAGGCGAGATCCCACCTAGAGGACCGCTTGTCATATGAACGTCAAGTTTGTACGCCCGAAGAAACTGAGAAGCTTTTGGTAGACGTTCGCAGACGTTCAAAACAGAAACATCAATGCACTCTGGAGCAGACTCTGTGGGGGGCTGCTGAGTCGATCAATTTCATACGCAGCCCAACGCTCAGACTGGCTATGATACAGGCCATACAAAGACTCAACTGGCCCGTGCTCGGAACCCCAAGGCCTGTGCGGGATGCGATCTGCCTCTAAAGTATCGCCCAGCCTCAAGCCTTCGAACACCAGCAAGAATACCAGGAAGAGTTGAATAGCTAACGGCAACAAAACGAAGTCGATTTGATCGCCTTGGTTCGAGACTTGTGGTTGATTGTTGGCAACCCTAATGGTCGGTGTGAGACTAAAGTTCTTCAAAGCCTCATTTTACATGTTCTTGCTCTGCTTCAACTTTTCCCAGCAACACTATCTGGGGCAGAAGAAGACGCGGAGGTGGGATACTATTCCATTGTGCTACAGGAGGCTGGGGTATGTCTGAATTTCGACAAGCAACAGTTGACCTTCACATGGCCGCAGTTGGAAGCAGCGTTTCGCGAAGAACGTTTGACGGCTCTGCTTGGCCTGAAGTTCGACACGCTACCGGATATATTCGGCCAAATACCGCCATTCTAAGACCTCTGCGATCGTTATTATCATCCTCTTCAAGAAAGGTGCTACCCAGGAGGGGTTCAATCCGAAGCCGATCTACATATTCTATGCCGGAACTTTGATCAGTTACCAGTGGTCGGTGCACCTCCGGCATACAATCATGTTCTTATAAGACGGGCACGACGATACGAAGCCGACCGTGACTGGGTCTATCAGGATTTCTGTCACCCTTTCACTCTGTACGCCTGCTTCGATGGCCATGGTCAGCAGGTACGCTCTATCAAGATTGCAAAATATAGCATAGAGCACCAGTGGTTCTTCTTGCAGGCGGTGACAGATGAGGAGTGCGAGACTACGCCGTGCCAGGTATTACCTCCATTCCCGATGACGCTGTGGTACCATTCTAACATCAAGCAGAATCAGTCTTCTCCCTTACTTAGGGATCTGGACCAACTCGTGCAAAAGCTAGACCCGGTAGTAACACATCGTCATCCGTTACCGGCAGATCTGACGGACCGGCTCAGAAGAGTTGCTGAACTTGCCAAAAGCCCGCCGACTGAAGCCGCCAGCTCTGGCACGTGGTCGGACCTAGCGCTTCATTGCTCGATAATTACTCAGATTTGCGGATTCATTCTAATTCGTTTGGAGGGGCATGGTCATCATCAACTTCACCCAGCTCTTTCACAGCTGAAATGGCATGCTGAAGAGGCCAGGCTTCTATGCGCACAAATCGTCAGCAAACACTTTGATTTCGAGCGACATGCCGCCTATGAGCCGGCGGTCGATCGTGGAAGAGGACTTCTTCAGGGAGACACGAACAGAGATCCCATGAATTCAGCTCCTTCCATAAGTTCTACTCAGATTTCTGCTATCGAAAGTGCCAGAGTTTTTCCTTGCATTTTTGGATCGACTGGCACCAAAGTCAAGCGCTTCAATGATTGCACAGTCATATCGGCCACAGAGCGCGACTGGAGGATACACGACGAATGTCACGAACAGTAGGCTCAGTGGATATGTCCTGAACCAACGTGTCGAACTTCATTCTTTCACCGACCTGCTTACATTCAAGACCATCTCCGGAAAGACCATTGTAAGACTGAAGATCTATAAATGGTAATTGACCAGTGGCATGTCAGAGCGAACCACCAATATTCTTTCTTCTGTCCCCCGTGTGATAAAGTCATTCACCATAGTCTCACGGGTCTTGAAGCGATCAATGAACGCTCTCGTCATATTCTTGCACACATGGACTCAGACGTCGATCTGGTCTGGGTATCGATGGGACACCCACAAACACACCCAGGGATGGAAATGGTGATAATCCTAAATGAATAAGAGTGTGAGGGCTACAGATGGCTATTGCCGAAGGATCGGAATGTTTTTTGAGCCTTCCCCATCGAGTCGAACTTCATTTCGCTATATAGCCTGAGAGTCTCTGTCTCTAGCCAGAACATGGTCCCAACTAGGGGTGGAGTATAAGTATCTTGAAGATACCAACTGATGACAACCTCTCTTTCTTCAGCTTCCACATCCACGTACGCGTATCTCATCAGCCCCAGCAGAACGGGGTGGATGGGGGCGCTGTCGATAGTCTTGGAGTGGCAGGCCAGCCGGTGCCCCATGGGGACTTGCAGGTCAGTACCAGACTGACAAAACTACAAAGCCCTTCGCTTCGAGGTCAGTCTGGTGGTGGAATCCACCTTACGTGTACGTCCCATTCGACCCTCTCTCCCGTTAGCGCTGGAGACGACTTCGGAAATGCGTAGACGGCTTTCCCAGGAATGGGATAGCTCAACCCCTTTGTCCCCGCCATCACCTACTCCGTACAGTTCCCGGTTCGACCTACCCGCCGTTGCTAGACGACCTGTCAACTCCTCTTGGGGAGATGGCACGTCGGCTTGACCATCCCTGCCCTACGATGATGCCGGAGTCTCAATCTATTCGGGCGCACGCACATAAGACGCCCGTTACCCGTCGTGATAGTCGTCCCTACACCGCTGTTTATCCCCTTCACCGGTCAGAGCACCATGGCGCAGCGAGTCCTGTGGTGCGTTATCGCCAACCTCGTTCTGACCTTCGCTTCGCTGTTGGCATTTATTGGTCCCTTTCGATCCCGTCAGAGACACCATGTCGTAGTGTTTTCCTACGCCAGCCTCATTCATGAAGTCACCAAGACAGCTCTTGCCCTCTTCTTGGTCGTGGCTGTGAGCCAGAGCTGGTCTCAAGGAAGTACGACTGTTCTCGAACGGTCCACTCTTTTCTGGCAAGGATCACTGAAGGTTCGTCTCTTCCTCGGGTTTCGATGATTGACTCTGTGGAAAGGTCATCGCCGGTTCCGAGCTTATTGCCACTACGTCTTTGCGCCGCGTGTGGAGTCGGACATTAGGTGCTGGTTGCCTCGCGATCTCGATCGCGCCTTTTATCGCATGCTTTTTCTTGTTGGTCACTCACGCCTTTCGATAATCGTCACGAAGCTTATGGATCTTCTCTCAGGGATGATGGGCTTCGTGGAGTCATGCTGTTCGCGGCCGCCATTACTGTTCATGAACTGTTCAAGATCATCTGGACCATGACAGCGCTTGGGGCGCTCGGATGTGACCAAAGGAAGCCACGACGGTGGCGTGTCCTGCATGAATCGATACCTAGCGCCAACACCCTCCACTTCGAAGCCATCCACTCCCTGCTGGACATCGCTTGCGCCTTTGGTTTGGCGGCATATATGCGGCAGGGCCACCATCGGCCACTCGGCTACGCCGTAAGCCTTGCAACCCCCTCGAAAGACGTGTCTTCTCACTGGAGGCTAGCTACAGATCCTTGTCACCAATCTCTTGTCGACGACGAAGATTCTGCCTCGAGCGCTCCATTATTGGTGGCCGCGACTCCTTGCCGTGCGAGGCCGAATATGGTCCTCCAATTGTTCCTCGAAAGATTTGGTCATGCACGATCCGCCAATCGACCTCGAAAGGGAGGTGACAGGCCAGGATGATCTTCGACCTGAGTCGAGCCAACCGAGGAGTGACCTCGACGGTGCGGATGGCATGTCCCACCAACATCCGTCCGTCGATTACGATACTTCGCTAGAGAGAATTGAGCTTACTAATCTCCAGTGAGATGACGTGGCGGCATTGGGCTTTCATTTCATCTCTCTCTGTATGCCTAAGGAGGCGCTCGGCCTCATTCATGTAGCTAATCGCGATTTACATCCGCTCCCATAAACAGCCTGTTCCTATAGGGTGATACGACCATGTCGGCGTTGTTATCACGTCTCCAGCTCCACTTGCGGCATCCACCAGGCTCGCATAAGGGACCCGGAGAGGCTTACACCCTCCCCAACGCTCCTCTCAGCCCTTGCCATGTTCTAAAAGCGTGCGTGAAATCTCATGCCATGCTTTGCTGTCTTTCGTGTTGCCCAGTTTCTATGCCACCTCACCGACTTCTGCATTGTCTTAGCCCAATTGCTGAGGCTACCTTCCTAGGCCTGTGCATCTAGTCATGCACTCTTCCTTCCAGTTATAGGGCAACACGACAATATTGTCACCGCCCTCATTTCGTCACGAGGGCCTTTGTGCGTCGGCTCAAGAGCGAACCTATATTCGGTTGCCGCGCTGAAAATAAAATCCCTGTCGCCCTGCTGGTGACTCATTCACCATTACTTGTCCAGTTTTCCGAACCCTGGTCCCAGGTCCAATTTTCACGTCGGACCTTGATAGACGATGACCTGCAACTCCGCCGGGACTTATTAGAGTCCTGCGTGTAAAGTGCGCTGGTCGGTCTTTCAGGTAAGCCATGTCATCCCCGTGGAAGCGCATAATCATCAGACACTCAGACGTGAATTCCCCCTTGCCTTTCATCAAGGGTTCTCTCCTTTTAACCATTCCGGCCGGGCCTACACTGGGCCTACTCAATCTATCGCTTAAATTTTGTATTAGACTCAGATCCGAGCACGAAAGGCAGAAGAGCGATGGGGCGATCCGACAATACTATCTTCAACAGAGCGAACGTATCCCTATGGATATTCCTAGCTGCTTCGGGTTTATGTTTCCTACAACTGCTCCTTGGATTGTGAGTATTCTCCGAGTGAGATTCACACTCTACTAATGTAAAAGCTAAGTTGCGTTATCCTTTTGGGAATACTCATTTGGTTTGGCGGAGATTGGGAATCTTTTAATGCTGTTTTGTGGGATTACGGGCTACCATTCTCTCGAGGTTGCTTTGCCGTATACTTTGTGTCTATTGTCTTGATTTTGGTTCTACGAGACTGGACTGAGATCAAGGAATAAGTGGGTTCAGAGCTAAAGGACTGATTTGTCCGTCTCTTGTTGACTACTATTAGATGTGTAAAATCTCCCGAAGTTGCTGCCAACCTATAGTGGGTTGAAAGGAAAAGGAGAAAGGGAAGTAAGACCCAGACTCCGGATGTTGGACTAACTTATCACAGATGAATAGTTCGGGAAGGTCGACAACTGGTGACTAGAGGATGTCTTCTGGAAGGAGTCCTGTGTGGAGTGGCCTTCAGTACGCCGGCCCTGTTTTTCCAAGTGTTGAACCGAGCACCGTCCGAGGCACCTCGCCGCCGCCGTTATCGTTAATAGAAAACCTGGACGAAGTCGGGTTCAAGTCTGAATATTACTCCATCGATCTAGCAGCAATCATTTCTCCTCTCCTTTCCTTCCCTTCGCCTTGTCCTTTGTCTTCGGCGGCCCCGCAAGGCATTCAGAACACCGATGATGACCGCATTTATCACATTGACCTCCGGCCTCGTCAGTTTGGGCGGTACAGTTATCGCCACAGGCGCAACAGAACAGACCCTTTCTCTGCCGGATTTCCTTTTTGACGTAATTGTGTTGGTTCTGACGTTCAAGACGTAGTACTGCCATTTCACTCTTAATCTGGGCTCGATTCTGTCGAAATTCTTCCTCTTTGGTCGGCTGTTGTAGTTGCTCCTTGCTTTTCCTTTTTAGATTGTTGTTCGCAGGGGTTTTGAGTGACATGGCTTAGGAAGTTCGTCTGAATGGCTGCTTCTTCGGCTGGAATTAACGCTTGGTGTGTCGGAGCTCAATCTACGTAGTATATATAAACCTAACCGACCCTTGACTGCTTACTGTTCTCTCCTCTCAACGGTTTCATGCTTTTTAAAAATGATTGACCCCAAGTTCGAACAAGACCCTCGCCCACCACATGAACAGAATGCTATGATCCATGGGAAACCCTCCGTAGCTAAAGCAGACTTTGTCCTCTTGAGACAAATCACACGCACTCTACTTATGTCCAACCAGAATCTTCATTTCCTCACGAGAGAAATTCTCGAACAACAGAATGGATGGTTGCATTATAGTGATGCGTACCTCGTGGCCTACACCATCGACATGGATATGACCTTACGAGGTACTATACCGGCAGACCCTTAACACGTTAAGGAACTCAACGAACTGGGAGAGCTGCTGGATTAAAGCCTCCAAGAGATGGGCACAAATGACCTGGAGAAATGGTGTCATTGGAGGGCCCTTAAAGCTTCTTTTCGCCAGATTAAAGTTAACGAAAGCATGGAAGGCTGTATCGTTGAATGGTGGAGTCTCCCAACCTCCTTGTCTTGGCCCGTGAAGTGCACTTTCCAGGATGGAAAGACTGAAGAAAGATCTGTTTGGTTGCTGTACGAGAAGGATATTATGAACATTGATTTCCGCGACGAAGTTCCGAGTGTTCGGCTGGAACCCCAACCTCAGTCATGGGTATGAGGCTCGGAAGCAACATTCCCGGCCAAAATGATCTGACTGTTCCTGTATGTTCTCCGCGGTGGGTGGCAGGTGTATCTTTCCTCGTCAAGCGTTCGGCCTACTTGATGGTAAAAAATGTGAGGAGCATGTGAATTATCGGCACATATCACGTACAGTTAATGCAGAACTACAACCATGGACATTACAGTTCTAAGAATGGATCGGGTTGGGTCTATGGAGCTAAAGGTCCTGTGCAACACTGATGGATATGGTTGAATATATCTTAGGCACGCTGCATTTCATTCCTCAAGTTAAGAGGCTAATAAAAATAACCGGTGTAGACGCCGGCAGCATGGTCTTTCAATGAACATCGAAGTTTCAGCCTCCAAAAGGAGGCGGCGGCTGTAGACCGGTGAGTCAGAACACAACAGATACATGCACAGAAAGTGGACCGGCACTGCGACTAGGGATGATAGCGCAGCGACGGTCTTGATTTTCTTGTCGTTGGTCTAGCTCGGCGGGGTCGGAGCTGCACGCTCCTGCTCTCACACACACTCTCTCTCGCGTTCACTCTCTCTCTCTCTCTCGCTCTTTCCCCCTCAGAAATATCCAACTACAGTATTATGATCATTTTGTCTAATTCTCTTGCGATGCCTCTAATCGGAGCCCTAACAAAAGCATACCAACAACTGCCGCCGTCTGTTCTTAATGCCGTCATTCCGGGCTACTCAGTCCTCGAACATATTTCCAACATTATCGGTGTCAATGTTTCCATCCTAGCTTTTGGCTTCCTGCTGTTAGCAGGAGTACGGATAGTAATTGGGAATGTCGTCGTACCACTTTGGGCGTAACTGTTCCCTTGTTTTCACTGAGGTCCCTACGATTGATTGAACCGATTAAGTGGTAGCAGCTACCGGTGGGAAATGTTACCTGTGCTGGATAATGGGCCCTACATGATAGGATTTGAATATGTGGACGTTCACTGAAGAGGAGTTTGTAGACTCTTTGCGAACAACCATCGGAAGTCATTTCGTTTAGGACAAATCGATAATCAATGATCCCTGTGCCAGCAATTTTCTGAATATAGACTGGGCGCTCCCATTTGGTGCCATGAATCGTCTCGCCAGGCAACCCCGAAGTGGCCTGCACATCACATGCCTTTTCAGGTCTTCTCGGGCAGTTCCGAGAAGTTGGAGCCCCAGGGGCAAGAGGGTCCTGCACTCTTGCATTCCTAAGCCCCGAGGGCGGATGGCGTTGTGGCGGGTGGCTTTGCGGCAAGTGGTGCCTGGGGGATCAATAACCTTCTCACCTTTCACTCTCATCAACCCACTTCTCTCATCAACCCACTTCTCTCATCAACCTACTTCTCTCATTAACCACTTATCCACATCACACTCCCCCTTCGGACAAGCACAGGATATATAAAGCACTCTGCTAAGTGGTATAATGGCAACACAGGATCGGCCCCGGCACGGAGTCGAGGGCGATTATGGCTCCGGAATAGAGGAAAGCTAGAGTGAGAGAACAGGTTCACCACATCAAGTTGTTATGAATATGTCAGTTAATTATTCCAAGTCAACGGATTTCCTGGGAAGCTGACCATTGAGCAGGAAGCCTTTGACCTACATTGCAACTTGTGCCATCATGGATGATCCCGGTGGAAATCGCCACGTAGGGAGTGACGGTACGATCGGAGTAGACAATACGACTCGCAGAGAACCCTCCATTCCTATCAGGCCATCTACGAAACCTGGTGTTCCGACATCTATCTGTGGCGCAGAAGGTGACAGCAGTACCGCATCATGCGAGCAAGGTGTCATGGCCAGTGCCTCGGTGGCATATTCGGAGTCCTCGGACACAGTACCAGGATGGGTGGCAGAACCAAGTGTCCAGCTTCAACCCTTGAACGCAGACGAGGGGGTATTGCAGAAATATATGAGGGAATTGAAGCGGATAGAATCGAGATATCAGGATAATACAAGCCGCGCCATGAAGAGTCTGAGAAGTGCACGATTGAATAGGCGGGCACGAACCAGATTCGTTGTGAAGGGAACCGCCTTGCAAAACCGACTGTGGAGAAGCCGGCGTCTCCTAATGCTAGGTCGGAAAGACCGTAGCAAAGCGCATATCTCGGAGGAAAGGAGATAAAGGAAAGTGTAGTTTGTCACGAGAGGGGGCTAAGCGTTCGCGCGTCCCCAAGGCCATTCGGCCAACTTGCCTAAAATAGTCAAGCTCAACAATGTTCAACTTAACGACATATCCTCCTCAACCTTCTAAGTTTCGATGTAAACACCCTTCCAAGATGTCGGACGTCATAGCAGAGATTCAAGCCATTAAAGACCTTGTCTTCAGGCTCGGCAGCAGGCTCGACAGCAGTGCGCTAGGCAGAAAGAAGCGCAAGTCCGGCAGGAACGTCCCTAGGAACATATGGAGTGAGTGGAGGCTTGAGCTGGATGAAATCACAACAAGGCTCCAGAAGGTTGAGGAAATAGCCAGAAAATCTCCTACAAATTCCGTCCAAATCAACGGAGCTGATTCTCTACACGTCACCTCTCGACTTCCAACACTAACGTCGGATACAACGCGAGATGAGGGACACAGGCCTGGTTCTGAATTGGAGGGCACCTCGGAAGACAACCCAAATCCTGGGCCAATTTACGCGCAGCAGAGCCCTACAGGTGCGCAGCAGAGTCCTCCAGAGGCCCAGCAAAGCCCTCCAGATACACAGCAGAGTCCTCCAGAGGACGCCCAACAGAGTCCTCCAGACGCCCAGCAGAGTCCTCCAGAGGACGCCCAACAGAGTCCTCCAGACGCCCAGCAGAGTCCTCCAGAGGACGCCCAACAGAGTCCTCCAGACGCCCAGCAAAGCCCTATAGAGGACGCCCAGCAGAGTCCTCTAGACGCCCAGCAAAGTCCTCTGATCTCACTGTCCGAGTCAAACAGCGACGCGAGTGTTCAAGTCGCCGCTATTGCTGATCAGTCTTATACCTCGTCCACCTCTCCTTTACAGCCCGACAGTTCTGCACACATCGTTCCCCGAAAGCCTGAAATCGCCATCCCTCATCGACTAGAGGACGGTGTTATTGTGCTCATGCCAACAAAGGACCAGTGTCGCGACCTGCCGCTCCTTCTCTCTGTTGCTGAAGAACTCGGTGCGGGCGACACTGGAGTCTTTAAATATGTGTTACCAGACGGTCTTGTGGTAGACTTGCCGCCGATAACCCAAGATCCTTTACCTGTATCTAGATTCACGTCTCATCGTGATCCGAAGGATATCTGTTATCGCGTTTCTCGAACTACCGACGACGAGGTGTTAGATATCGGCGCTGGTGATTTCACACCTACTCCAGTTGACGAATTCGTTAAGACCTTGGAGAGCCGTGTCGGCGACCCCGAGGCCATCAGCAAGATGCGATACTGTACGGATGCTCTAGCTCGGACTGCTGAAGATCGACGACGGATAGGCTTACCACCAGTGTCCCCAATTTGGCCTCTGAAGGATAATCAATTAGATCGCACCAAAGTTCTCGTCCCCGGCCTTCACACTCCGTATGGATATTTATCAGGACCTTACGGATCCCTCTTTACTATGCATAAGGAGGATGGGAAAATCCCATCTGTAAATCACCTGCACGACAAAGAGAAGCTCTGGTATGTTGTCGCTGAAAAAGATGGCCATCTCATCGAACGCGCTATCCGGAGCGGAAAATGTGTATAGGGGGTAAGACATGCCTCTCGTTGGTTTTATGGGTCGGAGCTCAAAGCCATTGGTGCATCTTTTGTCAACTTTATTCAGCATGAGAACGAAATTGTGGTGACATCGGGAACTTCATACCATTAGGGTGGTACACTTGGCCGATCGCGGGCGGAAGCGATAAATTATGCCCCTCCAGGCTGGAGTATTGAGGGTTACTCCTAGTGCAGCGCTAGGTGTTCTGAATTTCCTATTCCCAATACATATTTGGAGTTCCGTGCCCCGGATGAACCTCAGCTTGAGCAAGACGACGAGGGCTTACCAGAACCAGAGCTCGAGCAAGACGATGACAGCTCAGCAGAACTTCATTCGACACACTCTCGACGCCGTCGAGATCCCAAGGCAGTGGACACGACCTCTCGAAAGAGGGGATGCTTATCGCCTACGCGAAAGCCAAGCGGCAAAAGGCAACGGACTACAAACACGGCGAAGGAGTTTATTGCCGAAAACGATGGCTAGAATGCTATGATCGCACAGAGAGCGAAGTCCGTCTGCAGTAGAGACGCGATTAAGCAGTTTTTCAGCATCGTCCGCGGCCGTCGCCTCCTCGAACCTACCGCATTACGTATGAGTAAGGACCTATCAAAAAGCCACGACATCACCTAAACACTCAAGGACGACACCGAGGTTGTCGATTTACTCTGGCACAAAAAGAACTTCCTCAAATTCTCCACCCGATTAACCTAAGTCCGTCTTGCTCAACACAGCGAGGAGACTAGGCAAGGTCGTATGAGGATAAAGAGAGGAACACTTGCAAAGATCCTCAAGCAAATTAGGATGAACGAAACCCAATATCAGAACCATCGGCGGGAGGGTGTCAAGTGGCGAGAATACTGTGACGTGTATCCCGGTATCCTCAGCTTCCTACTCTTTCAGACCGAATTCTTTGATATTCCTTCAACGAAGTGGATTGACTGTCTACGTCGTCATATCAGTACTGAGCATCTTTCTGCCATTTGCGAGGCGGGGAAGACCTTTGAAGACTCATTGGACCTCACGGCTAATGACGTCGAGTTCGTCGGGGAAAGCGAACTGCTGGATAAAGTCCCCGAAGAAGATTTGATATCCTGTCTCCGACCAGTTGAGACGACGGATGAGATCATTTATGATCAGGAAGCGTGGCGGGATTGGTTAAAACCAGACTACTGGCCTGACGGTTGGCCTTAGCCCGTCGACCCGACTTTTGTGCCTCCAGGCGATAAACAGTGCGATATGTGCGATCAAAGCCAGTGCAATTGCGCCACTCGGCGTCCTGATATACAACCACGTATCCGGATACCTCTAAACAAGGGCCGTGGTCTGCAAGCTGTCGCGAGGGAAGCCGACCATATCGCCTACCGCGAGGGTGAATATCTTGGCCTGTTCGCTGGAGTGCTAATACCTTGCGTTGTGAAACGTGACGCTGATAAGAAGGGCTGGTACTATTAAATGTCTAGGGATGATCTTGACCTACAGGCTGATATTGGCTTCCTGGACTGTTCTCAAAGGAGAAGTATCTTCGCGCTTATGAACGACGACCCCCAACCCACAGTGCGCCTCGTGGGCAAGAGAGTTCAGGGCAAGTATAGGGTGGTGGTTGAGGCCAAAAGGGCTATCTATGATGCGGAAGCACTCACGATGGATTATGGCCCAGACTACTGGGGACGCCAACATAGAGTCACGTGAGATAACTTTGTCCGCAAAGTTAGATCACGTGATAATATACATAGCTACGGACAGTCAACAAGTAAAGTTGGATCACCGGTCGATGTTCGGGTCGAGGGTGTCCGAGGGGATGGAGTCGGTCGTGCTCCGATCACTCGTTTTTGTAGTTGACTTAATGCTCGACTGAATAGCCGACCTGCGGACCTCCTCTGGGCAGTCCACCAAACCAGACGGTGACTACACTGTGTAGAGCCGTTGATGAATAAGGCTGGTGGGAGAATGGTACCGGGGACCAGGCTGCCGAGGAGTAGAAAAAGCAGAGGATGGCGAAGACATGATGTGAGGACCGAATGGCAGTCTCCATCAAGATTGCAACTCTTCCAATCAATCACCAGACGCTGACTCTGGCACTGATGCCCTTTCTCAAATTTGACCTGGAACATGAGAGTAGTTCCAGAGTCGGGCCGTACAGGCCCGACCCAAAGGCATCGATGTGGGTGGTTCAGAAGGTTGACTGTCTCTTGATCGAGTTCGAAGTGGTCCGCGGCCCTGGCGACCTCGGAGGCCCGCCGAAGTTTGAATTTGACCCTTTTCTTGAGATCCTTGTTTGCCTCCAATAGATCAAAAAGATAATTCAATTGGGCGTTCACACCTTCCACGGTGATAGGATTCATCTCGTCGCCTAGTAAGGATGTCTTACAGGATGAAAAGATGAAGTGGCCAAGGGGGATGAAGCAAGGTAGGATGAAGCACGGCGTGATGAAGCACGGTGGCTGCGCTAAAACATCATGATGTTTTTAGCTCAGGCGAAGCACGGTGGCTGCGCTAAATCATTATGATGGTTTTAGCGCAGCTACCGTTTCGCCTGGCTAGTCCCATCATCGGGAACTCTGTTGTCAAAACAGACGTTGAACGACAAATTAACTGCACTCACTTGGAGTTCGTTTATGCAGGCCCGGCTGCCCGCAGGCTGTTCTCTGTTCACCGCCTAGTGCGCCGTCTACACAGACGACTAATCTAGTCGACGAGGTCTTTTACCTGTCACACTAGGTTATAGTCTGCAAGAAGGACTCCACGGAAGACGTGTGGGGTAGGGGTTGATGTAATTCGGACTCTGCCTTTTGGCTGGAGGTTAGCTGTTTACTGTCCCTAACATCCTGCCAAACTGGAAGTCCTCATCCTTGCTCCTACTTACGTCGCATGAGCGCTAATGAATACGCATTGCCGCAGCCACCTGCACACCCGTGGAACTTGCGATCCACACATATGACCGGACGAGCTCCGACCCGTCTTGGGGGAGGGGGGTTGAGCTTGTGGTCAACAGGGGAAGTCGAGCGACGCATCGGTGATTAGCGAGTGAAGGCTTGTTTGCCCTGCGAGCGAAGGGGTGATGAATGGCGTGAATAGAGTAAGAGGTAATAGTGTCTACTCGATAGCGAAACACTAAAGTACTGCGGAAGCGCGATCCGATGCCTCGAGCTTCCCCCGGTCTTAGCTTCCCGCGCCACAAGTATTGTGATTAAGGGCTTTGATGCATAAATGCGGGAATTTCCAATCTTGTTGCCTTGCCTCGACCTCACCGCCTTCCTTGGGCTGCTTTGCATCGACCTCTTCTCTACCGCCTTCCTTGTTTAGTGGTTGCCTTGCATTAAGGACGATGGACCGTCTGAGAATTGTTATCCTTGGAGATTCTGAGGCTTCTATGGAATTTTGCCGGAAGGTAAGATGCCGTGGCTTTTACTAGTCTAAATACTCACGCCCTGACAGCTCGGAGGCGCCAGATCCAAGGACACGTATCTCCACACCATTCAAGTTCAGGCAGAGAATGGCGACACAGAGAAAATAATGGTCGAGATATCCCCAAGAGGAGGTTACGACTTGCTAGGGATGCTGAAGCTGTATTGTTCAGAAGGCCAGGCATTCGTGATCATTATCAACCAGAGGTGGAGGGAAAGTTTTGAATCTTTTGAAAAAATCTGGACTGCGCTCGCGAAGAACAATCGACAGCATTATCCTACCGCCCTCGTTACTGTGCGCGGCTTAGGAGAATCGGAGGTAAGAAAGATAGACGTCGTCGAGCGAGCTAAAGAACTCGGGGTTATATGTTTCCACTTTCGAAGGGAGGAGCAGGTTATAGACCCGTTTCTACACGTGGCTCTTTGTTATATCAAGATGAAGAAGCCAAATCGTATGCTCAAAATTTGCATCTAGCTTCGCGAACGCACATGGGACCGTGGCTGGAACTGGAACTGGAACTGGAACTGGAATTGGTTTAAGAGGCAGCAATCCAAGCACAAGCGTCTTGGGGATCCAGAGTCTAGTGCGATTGCTGTCCATGGCTCAAGTGAGCAACGGACAACTCCCACATCGATCGTTCGCATAAAGACCGACAAGGACGGGAAACCCTACAATTTCATTTGGACACCGGTTCAACCACTGGAATTGTCAAAGGTGGCGGGAACAAGATCAAAAACAAAACGTCCGAAATTGAATGGGGTGAAGTATGGCGGTTGAATTCAAATGAGAGGTACATCACTGTGCCCGACCCGTTATTTTGCCGTGTCCCAGTCTGAACGCGTTAAAAACCATCTCGACTTTCAGTTCGAGTAGTAATAGAGATGTCGAACTTCTGTGTTCTCACGATGGAAGATCTTGTGACAGTCGTCCAGACATAAGGAGTGAGCTCGATGAGGTCAAGGACGTCGTACAGCTCTACCTCCTCCCAGTCGTCGGCTCTCGGGCCAATCGGGCAACCAGACCCAGCCGTATATGGAGACTTAGCCGTCGTGGGTAGAGGTAATCTCTCTTCAATACTTCAAACTGTTTGTTGCCCTCGAAAATGTGGAGAGAGAACTGCAGAAGGGCTCGACTGTCAATCACAGACATAGCCACAACGTCAATTCTGATGAGCAAGATGCAGTACATGATGCTCGATTACGGACATTAGAACAGTCACAGGACAGCCCCTAATGACGAATCATCCGTTTCAAATTTAGATACAGAAGCTGGGCAGCAGAGAGCGGACAGCCTTCCATTGGTTGTTGTTAACTCTTCGACACAACGGCTCCGTGAGGAAGATAATAGCTAGAGCACCATTCGATCACCATATTCGATGTTGAACCTCCTAGAAACTACATCTTTCCTCCTAAATCCAGCGCACAGGCAACATCTTTGATTGTCTGAGGTGGCCCTATGGGCGTCGAGGTCGGTAATCCGCCACCAAGCACGAAGACAGTGCTTGGTGTTGTGAACAAGCACCTGTCGTCGCTGAGAAGGCGAATAGAGTCGTACTGTAGGCCATCGATTGTAGCGGACTGTTTGACAAGACTTGAAATTCTGTGAGGCAAGCCATCGGAGGGTACCGAGATGGTAATGATTCTGTCAGCGCTCTGCAAGACTGCGCCAATGCTGTAGACGCTCCTGGAGAACTTGAGAGCTGTAGACTGATCGACATTAACTGTCGGGATCGTTTTGCAGACAGCTTTACCAGGCAATCCCGCCATAAAGCTAGCAAGAAGAGCGAGAAGAATAGAAGTGTTCATCCTGAGGGTAAGATTGGAGGGGCTTCGGCAGAAAGAATGACCAACGAAGCCTAGGGAGGTCTTTGTGAATTTCGTATAGAGAAAAGTCAGAAAGTTTTAGTTGCCGTTTTACATACTCCTCACTAGCTTTATAACGCTTAAAATCGTGGCCCATGATGCTATTCTAAGAAAAAGTAGAGGGCTTTGTATTGATACTATAGCCGCTCTATATTCACGGAGATATTTTTCGGCGATGAAACTCCGCTGAGCATAGCGATGACTATAAATAAACTCCGGGAATATTAGCCAATTTCATTCCTCTTGAAGCATGCGAGGAAGTAGAGCTGATGCTTCTCCGTCAAAGATACCCCACAGAATTGTGTGGTAGCCGCTCAACATATTACCACAGACACCGATGCAACATGCCATTAGCAACCATACAACGCTGGTCACTATATTCGGTGGATTCGCCAAGCCCGCCTACATTATTCCGGCATTCTCCAGCCTTTAATACTTGTCGCGCCGCAGAAAAGATGCCTTAGGTGCAACCTTTCGACAGGGAAATCAAAGCTCTCGGTGGGACAACCTCCACTCTCGGTCTCCGTAAAGATGAAGTATAAGCAAGTAAGAGGCTGGAAAGGTCAACGAGTGAGCAACGCATGGTGGATCTGGTCCGAATAAACTGTGCCCTCAGACGAGAGCTCCACTTTTTCCGTCAAGAGTACGAAGTGTCGCAAGTTTTGGTGCGAGGACTGCATTCCATTTCGAGCCAGATGTATCTGAACTATTTTGAAGACGACGCCCACAGACTGCACTCGCGATGGTTCAGCCTAGCACAAGAGATCGAACGATATCTACAGCACTACGGCGAGGTAATAAGAAAGGCAGAAAGCGATTTCATCGAATTAAGTATGTACCAGGCTGAACGTGATACGTCCGACTGGGTTTGATCCCGTAGAACGCAGATGGGTGCACAGCAAGTTGAACCACGGTTGAGAATCCTCCGTCGAGAGAAAGGGAGCAGTGACAGCGCGCCTTGTTAAGCCGGCCACACGCCTACCTGTCCCTTTGCCAATGCCCTACTGGTGTTGTGATGACCAGATACAAGTGTGTGAGGAGCGGTAGGAAATTTTGACTTAGGCGTATTGCCAACGACGCCGAAGGTTTGTGCCAATTGGGCATCGTCACGAGTCATGCTTGAACGCGTATAGGTTAGTCCTTCGAGGATGACCTGAGAAATACGGGGCTTAAATAATTGGGTCTGTCTATAGCAGAGGTGAACCCTAATCAAAAACATCTGTATCCAGGCCACAACTGCGGTCAAGTTTAATGGCTGTTGATTATGGGAAATGTGGACTGGGAGTTGGTTGCACAATGAGAACACGGTAAAGTATATGTCGTAAACAGGTTCCGCTTCCTCAAATTTAACGCCCACGAGCCTGAACAGCAAAGTTCATTACACACAGCCCGGACAACAAACGTAAGCAGTACATGACATCCCGTAAACGCTGAGGATATCCTTTGAATCTGTCTCTCCTGACCAAAAACCTTTGGCTTTTGAGCTATTTCCGGCTTGAGCGCCTGGGACTGATGTACTGTCCAAGTTCCTCCATAAATCCTGTCGAAGTGAGGACCAGTTCGATGATGTCGTCCTGGAGGCCTTTACTTTTCAACTGGGTACGAATTTCGTCCTCGTCTCCAAGCCGAAGCTTGCTGGCACGGGCCAGGTGAAGTGCGACATCACCCAATGCAAGTTGAGTCTTCTCACGTGCGTGGTTCAGTGCTCGGTTGGTTTCTTTGAGCCTGTTGTTATCATGCTGAAACGTGGCCAAGGTCGCAACCAACTTGGTCTTCTCGGTTTCCAACTGTTGGAGCTTCAGCTGAAGCTCATTTGGAGGAAGAAGTTGCTGAGTTAGTATGCCGGCGATGTTTTCTTCGAGTCTACGTCCCATCTGTAGGTACAGTTGGTAAGTGTTGTTGAGAACTGCCACATGATCGGCACCATGTCGACGAACGGTCTCGAGGATCTGCTGGGTGATCGGGTTGGGTTGGGCCATCGTGGCGGACGGAAGTGCTGAAAACGCGTTTCCTGCGAAGTACTCTAGCGACCCTTAATACTATATGTATAGTGGTGTGTAAGAGTGCCCTCAACATTCTGTGGGAGCGTTTTGGCCCCTAACCCATACCCGATTAGGTACGCTGTGCGCGTCGCTCAAATATTCGCCGAGCGCTTCCGGAGTGCTTCGTTGTGGAGACGCCGACTTCTCCGTGCGGAGCTATTTCTCCAGAGGTACATCCAGGATGGGACCCGCGCAATTGATTTTCGAGATATAGTCCGGACTTTGATTACTTTGATAGCGCATTCTGAGGCATCCTCAGCCTCCTCATGAGGCGCCGTTGGTCGTGGAGCCGATCTATCTTCAGATCCCTCTCACAAGCTATCGCTGCACCTCCTCCGAACCTCCACTCTACAAAAGTGTCGGCCCCGGTCAACATACCAGAGAACCTGTAAGCCGCTTGCCCTAGACAATGGCTCTTGACACTCCCACCTTTCTGTTGATCGTACTGGGCCTGGTTCTCACAGTCCTCCTAGTTGTCTTTCTCGGACTTCTTTATTTCGCGATTTCCCGTACGCCGCGCGCGAAATTTGATGAAGAGAGAAACTTCACACCATTGCAAGGTAATTTCTCACGCCCCATACACCTATCGCGACCTAATGCACTCACCAGGGAGAAGGAACCCGTTCGACAAGCGCCTACCGCCCGATCCTCCAATATCTCCATTCCATGGCGAACAATGGAACGAGTTTCGACCACGAAGGCAGCTACATCGGACCAATAGTAACTCCGACCTACCAAAGGCTTTGCCTCCAATATTGAGGCATCGACAGGATGAGAAACGGGGAGGCGCAAATTCCGCCACCACCCCGCAGCTCTCCAGAAGCAGTCCGCAATCTTCGATAGAGATGCCGAAGCAATATAACTCACTGCTGCCAAATTCTTACGAGGCCAAGGACTCCCCGCAGCAGGAAGTTGCGCGAGTGCCCATGTTACCGCAGCAGGATCCGCGCCGGCGTCCGGAGCGCCGCAACCGACGAGGCGCTACGGTTGATACCATTCTCGAAGAGGGTGAGTGAGAGATTAGTTTCCCGCTCGATTCCAGCTAACGCTTCAGCCTCTATGTTGTCCCAAACTTGGGTATGAACAGTTGCCTATCAAAAAGCCCGTCACACTCTTCACTTTGCTAGTGAATTTTGCATATCATTCTGGTTCGGAAAATGAGTTCGGAGACTATATTTTATAGGGACTAAACCTAAATAGCCCTAGAGTCTAACATTATATTAAGAGCTGATTTATTACCTAGTAACCTATCTATTCTTCAGCGATGATCAACTCTATTACTACTTTCATTATCATTCTTATTATCCTCGCCGTTTTTTTCAGTATAGTATTTACAGTCTTCCTCGCCTTGATATACAAACTTCACCACTTATCTATAAGACCTCCCACCGTCCATTTAACAGACAGGTATACATCGTTTCTGGTGATTCTATCTATTCTGATAGCAACTGTCGCAGGATCTCCCCGGCTACATCTGGACGATGGAGTGATATAGAGGGTAGCAATCGTAAGTTGCCGAACCAGCTCGAATGGTCACTTACGTCTAATGATGGAATCAGCAATCTCTCGAGAAGAAACCATCAACGACAATATGCACACATCGGCTCGGATTCTGTATCCTGAACGTGCGAGAATCGAGGACGCTAAATTCGGAACGTCGTCTGACGGAGCAGGCCGTTGGGGGTCATCTGTAACACCTTCACGAGTTACTCCTGAGCAGATCAAGATCTTCAAAAGTCAGGTACCCCGACCTCCGATTACCCAGCACCGTAAGTTACGCGCTTCAAATCGAGTTGTAGAGGTTGACTATCTAGCGGCTTTCAATCTGGATTGATCCACTTCTGCCCGCAGAAGTGATGGCTACTTAGAACGCTGGATACAATGTTGCCCTTGTTTTACTTCTTGCCTAAGATGACATGTGCCCCAACTGACGCTCATGAGATTCCGTATTCCGCAAACTGCGCCTTCGTGTACATTTCGCATCCCAATTCATCCACGTTATCAAATTCATTTACTGATTTCTTGATCGTCAACCCGTAGGCGACCCTAGCTGCCTTCTCCACCGCCTCCTTGGTAGGTTTCTTGCGCTCGGTGGGTTTCGATACCGTCGCGGCGGGAGAGCTTTCTTTCGATGCAGTTCCTCCTGTCGTACCGGCGGCAACCCCCGCTGCGGGAGAGCCTTCTTTCGATGTAGTTCCTTCTATCGTACTGGCGGGAGCCCCCGCAGAGCCCTCTCTGGACGTAGAACCGTCCCCCAAAGGTTGAACCGTGGGGTCACGACTCACGGAGCGACTCGCAACGTAACGTCCATTTTCGTAGGCCTCGGGATTTGCTGTTTTGTACCACTCTAGAAAACGAGTTGCCTGACTCTTTGCAGAATTGTAGACCTTGTACTCCATTTCCAACCCGGTGGATCGATGGAGAGCCCTATACTGTGAGCTGAGTTCCCATCGTTTAGTAATGGGCTCCTTCACATCTCGATTGAAGCTCTGCATATCCTGATTGTATGTGACTTCGACGTGTGTTGGGGGATATGTCGGGAGTCTGGGGTTCAATTTCTTTTCCGATTGTTTGGCAGCCCATTCTTTGCGAGCCTTGAGGGTGGGTAACTCGGCAGCTCGTTTGACCAGGGCAGGGTTCAATAACTCGGCAGCCTTTAACGGATCACCTTCGAGACCTGGGCAATCCCACACCATGTTGATAATACCCTTCACATAACCAGAAGTGACACGAGCTTCACTTTTCTTCCTCGGATAGTCTAAGACACGCCCAAATTTGTCGCCAACATCTTGGAGCTTGGCGACGTCAACTTTACCTTGAAGTTCGGCGCTCCACACGAACCAACCAAATCGACGTGGTCCATACCGGTTCAAGTACGCTGTGGATTCCCTTTTGCACTTCTTGGCCACGGTGACGCAGGGGGCATTCGGGAACAGCCCGAGACCGGCCGAGTCATTTTGAAGTAGCTCCGGGTCAGCATCCAAGAGGTCTGCGTCTGCGTCAGGCAAGTCAGTATCATCATCCGTTGCCGGTGCGGGCTTGCCTCCTCCGGAACCTGGGTCTGGCTGAGGGGCTGGGGCGAGCTCGTCTCCTCCCGAACCTGGGTCTGGGTGCTCATCCATGATATTATCGTTGTCCGTGCTATGTTCCACCTTTACTTTCTTCGCCGACATTTCGATGAAAGGTAGGAGGCAAGACCTATAGCTCCAGTGAGGATACCGGAATTAAATAGTAGAGTATCTTGCACTTCTCCCGTAATTTCCCACAGATATCTGCCGTTCACAAACCACCACCGTTCTTTAAGGACACATAAGGACATCCTCACCTTTAAAGTGCCTCCCCTGCCACAGATTTGGTGCCATCGGTCACCGTAAATGTTTAACCATGATCGCGTTGGGTTTGTTATTTCTGTCTCTGCTGGGGCCAGCGGTGTAGGTGTTAATGATGCCCCTGAATGGCTTTTGCTGACGCAACAAGCTACGCATAAGTACCGGCTTCCACTGGGTCAGTCTCACTGGGTAACTTTTGGGTGGCATGGGGCGAATACAGTGACACGAGAACCACGGAGCCGTCAACTGAGCAATCGTTGACACACTCTCTGACTGATTCATACACTGTCACTTTGGATTCAGCAACCACCGCCACGGTACCGCCGACGATAACAGCGAGTACTAGGTCTATCTTACCGACTCCTACACCGACGTGTACTGATGGCTCGGCCGGAAAATCATCTGCAGGGACGATTCCGGTTAGTGGTGGAAGTTTAGTGACTGGATCAGCCGGCTTCGCGCCCAACGAATCAACATCCGGAACGAATACGACCCTTCTATGGTCGATACCATCCCTTCGGCCGCTTCCGTACTACCCGCCTAACGGATCTCCATCGGGTGCAGTAACACCACTGGCAATGATTTATCTCTTCTGGGTGGAAATCTCGTGTCTCTCCGTCGTGCTCTATAACTAATGGGCTTGAGGTCAAAGATTGACGGCAAAAGGAGTGGATATTCTGAAGAATGATGGTTAAGCTGGATATTGGACTATAGATAGTTTTCACGATATGTAAATTTTAGTCATATACAGGCGCCATACGTAGATCCTGAGCACTTACTCTTATATAGTCTATATAGGCCACTATAGAAGACTACGAAAAATCCGCAGCGGTCGAGGATGTGGACCAGCTCAGAGCAGTTCTCATTCTCGCCCATAACGAGAGTTGCCGCTCTCCTCCCTGAGACATCTTGTCGACGATCTGAGAAATGGCTTGTACATGAGCCACGAGAGTTGATGGGCTGGATATTTCGTGTAATGTTTGATCCGGGTGTTCCCCATTCTTGTCTTTGGACTCTGACGAGCGCCATCTCCCCGCTCTTCCCTCCAGAGCGATCTGGCGCACGCTGCCATCTCGAAGCTGATGAATTAGGCAAAAGTTTGAATCTGCCCGGGAGCAACTTACCAATTTTTGCCAGGAGAAAGGCCAGGTGTCAGAGATGTTTTCTGTACTGAAGTAATCGGTACGCTGCTCCGTTTGATCGGTTATTTGGAGAAACACTTTCATCTGACACAGTTTGTTTAATTCCTGGGCCTTTTTGGCTACACATCGGCGTCGACGCCGTAGTTGTTCATATCTCGCTTTGGAGTCTTTTTCCTCCTGGTTGAGAACACGGCTCTTGCCTTTTCGACCATCCGTGTTACCGTTGGAGGCACTCCTTGCACGTCTTCCGCGCTTTGCCATACAGAGGATCGGGTTTGAAACCAGGAAAGGCTGTGGAAACCAAAGATGCACTGCAGTCTGTAACGTGGTTATCTACCCGCACTAAGCGTCGTGGTTCAGCCGAAAGGAACCATGGTTAATAGAGGGAGTGAATTCGAAGGAATTGGCAGTGTACTACAAGTTTCGTCCTCACACCGGAGTCCATTCTCCTGGCGTGTTCAGATGGATCTCTGCCGCAATACTATAGCCCTAGCAGTGTTTCAAATTTGTTTCAGACTATGATAGCCGGAGTCGGGAACTCCGTGACCCTTCGCAGTGTATTCTAGATGATGCTCGAGGTTCGGCCCCCAGTCTCCCGGAGTCTCTGTACATGCCTAGGCTCTCTGGGAAAAGTGTCGAGGTCTTCCTACCAGGAACTTCACCCCTCTCTCAATAGATATGGACGATGATCCGGCGAGCATTTTTGGCACCTCGATTGAGGATCATTTTGCGCTCAATAATTTTGATGGCGGAACCATGTTCGAGCCCCAGAGTCCATCCATCGATCCCCGGGTTGTCTCAAATCACGGCGGATTGGATCAAACACACAGGCACGGTGGCACAAATCGAACGCCATCCTGGTCTACAACCCCAGCAGTTCAGCACGGTCGCCAGGTTGCCCCGAAGTCCTCGCCGAGAAACACGCAGCAACAGTCGCGATCTGTCCCGATGAAAAGCACGTCAGGCATTGGAAAAGATGCGCTTGGTTTGGGACAAGAAATGCGTAGCGCAGCTCAACGAATGCGGTCTCTGGGTACGCAGCTGCTAGAGCTGGAGAGGTATACATTTCTTCCATCTAAGCCCGGAATTACGACGATATAGTCTAATAGGTTTTCTAGGTGCAGTGCAGCCGTCGGGAAAATGCAAAATGATATAGCAGATTTAGAAAACAGAACGACTCGGATCGAAAGGTCCTTGGCACAGATTTTCAATCAAATGGAAAAGATGGAAATCATAAGTAAGGAGATCATGGAGGGAATGCACTCGGTGTGCGAGAGCTTAACCGCCATTGTCCCATCTTCCACATTACCGACTTTAGGGCAAGATATATGACACTAGGCATGAGAATTCATATGATGGCTTGCGAAAGTGAAACCCGCTGTTCGTAAACATTAGATGTATAGTATGAAGCCACTCAAACAATAACCTTATAAGTATTCAGTCGTCTTAAGTCTGACCGGTAAACGAACACGGGAATGTTGAAAGACGGAACCATCACGTTCAACCTTATTAAGTCTGCATCGTATACGTGCTTTTGGGCGTTTTGCCGCTTTGTGCCAGTCGTCGAGCCGTGTTACAATTGTTCTTCTGAGAGCTGAGTTGACTGTCTTTCATATGTTCCTCGACGCTGTGACAGAAGCCGCCAGACAATGGAGTACTTGGTGGGGACTTCTATCTCAACGTTATCCGCGGCCCTCGATGCTATCACGGAGGTGACCCTTCCACGATCGAGTCTCAGGTAAGCAAAAACATCCTTCGCGAGCAAATATCCGGTTCTGTACAGGCGTATTTCCTGCTCCCCTTGGGCAGAGATGACGCAGCTCCTGCACGAAGACAGGTGTCTGGAAACCTCCCGCATCACGGAGTACTCATCGTCGTAGGGCTGGTGTACTTTCGCTTGTCTTCGACCGAAGTGGACTCGACGACCGTGTGCCTTCTCCATCCTCTATGCGTGCAGCTCAAAAAGATAGGGGTATTAGGAGTGATGGCTTCTGACCTATGCCAGAAAACCAATTTATGAAGCTATCGAGAACCTTAAGAAATGGTGCATCAACTGATCTGTCGTCGTGTAGAATACGCGACGTCGAAGATCACATCGTCCCACGGAAGTAATAGGGACGCTTTTCAAGCTCACATTAAAACACTTTTTGATCCTGAATCAACCTTACTTTTCGTAGGGTCACGCGAGCCCAAAATCCTATTTATAGCTAGCTCAATAGCGTCCCTTGGGTCGTCGTCATCGGCGTGCTGAACGAGCAATATGACGACTGAAAAAAAGAGGACATCTGACCAAAGTGCGACCGACGTCGCGATGGAGGAACGCCGTTCGCCGGGCTATGTATCGCCTGTTGAGAGCGATGGCGAGGTTTTGCCCAACAGTCCGAATGGTCGGCCACCGTTAGCATCCTGGGACTACGAGTGCGCCATCGCACATCATCAGGTTGATGGTCGAACCGATTTCCTCGTGAAACCACGGCCTAGGTGGTTGAAGCAGGACGAGATCCCGCTAGAAGCTGAGGCCGAATACTGGCATCGATACCAGCTCTCTCATGCACCTGGAATGACTGAAAGTGACCTGAAAAAGCTGGAGAAGCGTGACAAGGATGAGCATGCTGCGCCTTCTGGCCGGTTTCTGCGAGCCGCAAGTCCTACACTGACCCGATCTCCGGCACCGGCTTACGGATCCCTGGCGGAGATCATGAATGAAAGCAGACCGCTCTCCCCAATGTAAGAACGGGTCGGCATGCCGCCGCCGCAGGGACTGTGCTGACCGATATTAGCCTTTTCACCACAGAAGACAAAAAGTCCGATATCGATAACCTTTTCGATTCTGAATCAGACCTCGATTATATACCGTTACTGGAGCCAAAGGTCGGGAAAGTGGGAAGGGCACAGAAAAAACGTATAGGGAAGGCTCGCTGAGTGGTAAAAGAAAACGATCCCCTGCCGGTCGGGGGAGACAAGAGTATCAATCAAGATCGCATTGCTGGAGGAAGGGCTGGGATGATGGGCTTGTACCTTGCGGCATGAGTAGTGCCGCGTAAATTCACACCAATTGACATATTTTGCGCCTGGCCCTATCGCTAGCTTCCCAACATCGGACCTACAAGCCTTGTCTAAGCGCTTTGCAGGATTGACCAGCTGGTGAACTGCCGAGAACTAAATAAGTGCTCGGCTATCGATCTCATAGTGGACAACTAATCATATAGTATCCTAAGCGCCACACGATCCTCCACCCGCACCTCGCATCCAGCTCATACTCTCGGTGCTCATTACGGTGAGAGACTTATAATCAGCTTCAGCTTGTCTTGTTAATTCTGTTTGGTATGAAGGGAACAAATAGTATAAATCTGTCTATCGAACGGCCTACGATTCTTTTTGTTTTGTCAGTCGCTAAGAGCAGACTTGAAGAAGATGGAGATCGGTGAGGGAGGCGGTGCTATAGAGGCCGTTTCGGGGCCGCTCTCTCGACTCTGAAACGAGGCGGAGCTTGCGGCTCACGACATGGCAGGATGAGCTGTACAGCGGAGGATGAGGATCTGTTGAAACTGAATAGGCATCCCTTCTTATAAATATAGTATCTTCGGAAATTTATTCTGCGTCAATACTGATAGGTTCCACCCCCAATTACCCCTATGCCGAACACAAAGAGAAAATTTATTTCTTCCCAAGCATGTGAATCATGCCGACAGAAAAAGATCAAGGTATGTTACTATCGAGATGCTGTGAATGCTAAGCTTACCTTCGGCGTAGTGTAGCGCTACCTACCCTTGCTTTCCTTGTACTCGAGCTGGGCTCATCTGCGATTTCCGCGTCGACCGCCGAACGCTTCCTAGAAAGCAACACGGTCTCCATCGAGTTCTCCTTCACGGGATTGTTCATAGCATCAAATACAACGACGAAGATTGGGTGAACCAACTCATCCGGTCAATTCGAAAGAGTTCTTTGGATGCTACTGCTGCATATCTCTTCGACTACTTTCAGTCCTCGGGCACGGGCGACCGCTTTGGCTTCGCCAGCATTGCCAAGGCCGACATCGAAGAAATGCTAAGTCCTCCCATCTTCAACTCTCTCGAAAGTTCGCGGGCCACTCGAATCTCACCGGCGTCGCTGTCCGACTCATCTGTTGGCAAATGGCGAAAACGCCCACGACCAATCCTCGAGCAGCCGAGGCCTAGTCGGATTCTTCCGTTCGCCGTGGATACTATTGAAAGACAGGCGGATCTGTATAGCCAAGTTGGTCCGATCTTGCCAACCTCTCAGCAGGCAGCTTTCCACATGCCAAGTCTCGATGAGGCAACAACATGGACAGTTATGCCCGAAACTGAGAAAGACGCCGTGGAGACCCTTCTCGATCTTGCTTCGGGAAGAGCAGCAGAAGCGGTCATGCCTATGGAGCGATGGCCCGCTCATCCCATCCCACCCATGGATGGAGCAGTTGGGCCAGAGACAAGCGTCAGTGCTTATGCCACCTCCGGCGACAAAGCTATTTTGGAGGATCTCAGCGACCAAAGTCAAACGACTTTCGACTTTACGGCATTGAGGATGTGCACTTGTGGCCTCCATTTGACTGGGATCCCTCAGCAAGCGTAGCAACGACAGGCGACCTGTACGCTTCAACAAATTTGGAGCACTCTATCACCACAGAGTCTTCTCAAGGATACGATATTTCGAGCGAGGGGGGACAGAATTTGCCATGGGGTCAATTTCTTGATTAGAGATATCGATGCGGAGCACGAAAGGGAAAGGATCAATTTAGATCGAACTCTTGTATTGTACTCGTTCAGTTCTCCGATGTATCACATACTGTAGGCATAGCGATATTGTTCTTTCTGGTCCCCGTCAATTCTTCCAGCATCTGCTGCGATTCGTGTACTATCTTCTCCAAATTTTGGAGAACGAGCTTGAGCCGTTCTAGTCTTATAGTCATCGCTTCATTCTCTCTCTCCATATCTTGAGAACTGCGAAATCGCTGAAATTGCTCCGCCGTTCTCAACCGTAATGTGGCGCGAAGTTACTGGTTCTCGCGCTCAAGCTGATGCAGACTGCCACGATTCCCGGTGGGCTGCGCTCGCTCAAGCTCCACAGTCAAGCGGAGCGGCGTTCCATTGGTAAAGCTGGATGTCGGTGCTACCATGAATATGTTTCCCTGTATAGTGCTCTTCTTCCGATCTGCAGCACGTTACGGGTAAGGAAATGTTATATGCTCGTATGGTTATCGGGTTCTACTGTCTTGCAAAACATCTCACAAGAAGTAGTGCTGAAAGACTCGTCGCAGATTGGGCCGGATCACTCCTTGACAGTTGTGTTAACCGTAGATTTCTGTGGTTTCAAATACGGGCCGGCCACCCTCGCCCCTTCAATTCATAGGTCTGCGTAAACTCCGTTGTCCGAAAGGCCGGACCACGAGAAAGTGTGGGTGGGATATACTCTAGCGTCATTTTCCCTTGCCAAGGCTTTCGTGGCAGCCCATGGAGAAGTGCCATGCTAGCATGCCGGTAGCAGCCTTTCCGCTTAGAGGGAGCAAGGGAACCTCTTCCAACGACTGAGTGATTCGCTGTTTTGCAGTGGGTATAGCTACCATCTATCTACCATCGCAACTAAAAGCTTCCTTCTACCGGTGCTGGCCTATATGTATTAATATATCATTCAATAAAATGACGGAGTAAGAGGTCGTTTAAACTTAGTATATAGAATATTTAGATTTTATCTAATACTATACTATAAAATTGAGTGGCTGTAGTATACACTTTTTAAGCTATAACTGATATTACATTTCCATTCCTCGATCTAACTTTTATCGCTTAAAATATAAATCTTGAAACTCCTATCCTTTAGTGGAGTATACCGCCCTATTCTCACGTTTAGTGGCTTGATATCGACGGTATATCACTAGACTGGTCATTACTAGATCCGAACCGGCTGGCAGCAATTATCAACAGCCTTCATCGTCCTCGGGATCAATTCCCCACCTTGTTATACTTTATTGGGAAAAAGTCAAAGTCGACCGCTTTGAAAGGCTTATATCCCGAGAACAATCCTTCACGACGAAAGTCGTATGCGATTGGTAATCTCCATCTTGACCTAAGTACGGCTGACTCCGACCGTCCTATCATCTTCGCAGATTCCACTATCAATGTCGGCCACGAAACTCCAGTGGGAAGCTGGGATCTATGTCACGATCAACGACGGCACTTGATCTGCCAACCAGGTGGTAGCGCGAATCCATCGAACATAATAACCCGTATTCGCTTGAACCTCCTCTTTCCTTTCGTGCAGGTGGTATGTATCTTTGCAGACGACTTAGGAGGTAATGAAGGATGTGCTCGCTACCTGGAGAACTGGTTGCGGCTTGAAATGGGGGGTGCGGACACGAGTCCACGTAGCTTTCCGCGATTGGTCATCGTGACCACACACCCCGACAATCTGGAGCTTCTGGTGCAGACGGAGTGCCATCCTCGATTCAACGCCGTTTTTGACTCACTGGTTGTCCTAACCTGCGGCGCGTCCGCTCATACCAGTGACCCAGAGTCTCAGTTCCTCCAAGCTCGACTCAAAGGCATCCTGGACGAGGTCTTTTCTGATCGCCAGAGCCGGCACTTTCTGTTGAGTGCTCGACACACCGTAATTGCCTTCTCGCGTGCGATTCAAGGTTTCACGCGCAATCCGCACCGGGTCGTCGATTTGTTCTCATGTTCGAGCCCTTTCGTGGTCGCCCCAGTCATCACAGATCATCTACGCGACTTTTTCGCAGTGGTTGTCGGGCTGGATCGCTCGCCCAAAGCCGTCTTCGAATTCATCGCCTCTGCGCTCCTAGTGCAAGCGTATCGTCCACAGAGCTACTGTTGGTGTTTTGTCTAAGTCTTTGATATTGTCCAAAAGCTGAAGAACTATAGATTTCCCAGCGGCGCTTGTGTTCGACAAGCTCTTTCAACAGCAACTTAGGACCTATAATTTCCCCCCTGGCTATGATGGATCCACCGCTATCCGTGGTCAGTTTTTGGAATTTTTCACGACTCTGAACCCAGGTGCTCCAGCAGTGGATCTGAGAAGGTAAATCTTGAGACGCCATCGACCCCAATGGAGGCTTCTTTACTCAACGACGAAATGCTTCTGGTGCTTAGTCAGGCCGACGGAACGCGAGCTGCCGTGCGGTCACTCGCTCTGCGAGGAATGTATTCAGGAGTATTACCCACCTACGACGGGCGCGTACACGTACTCCATCGGCAACTGTGAATTGTGCGGCGTCGACGCCCTGTCCGTTTTCTCCAGGCTCCCAATAACCGTGGAACCCAATATCGCGGCCATTGATGGGGGCGGCGTGCGTGGTTTGGTCGCTCTGGTGCTACTAAAAAGACTATAGGCCGCCCTCGGCGGCGGTGACCCCATTCGAGAATACTTCGACTACTTCATTGGGACCAGTGTTGGTCAGATGCTGTCGATCAAAAATTGCGTGGATAATTACTGACCGACATCAGGTGGACTTATCGTGTTGGACTATGTGGTCTGTGGATCCTCGCTCGAGGCAAGTATCGAGCGCCTTTGCGCCTTTGCAAGTCGGATCTTTCCTACCAAGACCTACGGTTTCTTGTCGATTATCCAACGGCTCTTTGATTGGCTAGCTTGGTGGTTTAGTGACAACAAATATGACTCGGGAACGTTGGAGGATGTGGTGCAAGAGGAATTTGGCGTTCACCAGCGGCTGTTCGCATTTGCCAGCCAACCGCGAGCCGGGACTAAAGTTGCAGTGACCACAAGCTCAGTATCTACCTCGCAACTTCGGCTGTTTATAAACTATAATGGACTGGCACGGAGCAGACAAGGGAGAGGTATACTATTGATCCTGTGCCTTCTTGGCTGACCGTGCTCTCAGGGTACGCCACATTACGCCCGCCCGATCCTTCCGGAGAACCTCGCCTGTGGGAAATGTGAGTATCTTACAAAAGCTGAGATATCTCGGGACTTGTTGACTTGTTGTCGCAGTGCACGATGTGCGGCCGCCGCACCGGGGTAACAAACGCGGACGCCGTCCTCTACTGAGCTAACTTGTCGTCAGCTTTTTCCGCCCTAAGGTCATCCAACATTTCGGAGCCCTCCAGGATGGCGGCCTCTCCGACAACAACCCGACAGAGAAAGCGTTGTGGGAAATGGTATGTATTTGGCCAGAATATGCTTGGCCCCACTTTGTTCTATCTCTCGGCACCGGGTATCAGAAGCCCTTCAGTGGTGACGCAGGGGTCTACCGCGGAATCTGGCAGGATGGCTTCGTCCCCCGAATAATACGCGCGTTTCTGTCATCGCCAGCCTTGGACGCCGAGAACAGCTGGATGGCACTGTCAAATCGGCTTCCCAGCGGCATCAGGGAACGTTTTCACCGCCTCATCGTCGAGTTTGCCGACGAGCTACCTCAGTTGGATGACACTTCACAAATTCCTCGCTTAATAGAGGCGGCTTCTTCCAGTCATCGCGACCTGGATAATGAAAGACGGAAGTTGTGGGCGTCACGGTTTTTCTTTGAGTTGCGCTCCGAGCTATAACGCGTGCGTGACTACTACGTATGTCGAGGCACGATCCTGTGCCGCTTTCGCGATTCGCGTAATCTTCTACAGGCGATTCGCCAATATTGTACATCTCCTCAGATCGTGGTGGAAAATAAGACACTGATAGATCTGGTTGAGGAAGACGGCTATCTCTGTTAAGCATGCGGGTATCTTAGTAAAGAGGTCACATTTGAAGTTCCACAGCTAGGTTACCAGGTGACTATGTCGCTCGAATACGATCGTGATAAGCGAAATTATCTAGCCAGCTTTCTAAAGCCTATGGAATGGTTCATTGAACGGCAATGGAAAAACGATTGTTGGATTCAGTGGCAAGGTAGATCAGCATGCTGCGAGCACAAGAGAAAGCGTCGATCGTTAGGATTAGGACTAAGAGATTCTAAGCGCCGAAAGATTAGACATTGATTTTTTCAAGGTAGGACTGATTTAGATAATTAACTTGGGGGTATTTTGACACTCGAAAATTCGTGGTTAAGCATTTAAAGGTATAAGTGATCTCTAGGAAACTAGTCTTAACCGATCCCTAGCCTAATGGAAAGAGTGATAGGTTCTAAGCATTTGTTACTGTACCCCCGGGCTCCTTTGATGTCCTTCTTGAGGTCTTTACCAGCGAATGATAAGGCTTAAAAAGCGCAATACTATTCTACCTCAGCCTTTATTTCTTCAGTTAGTGCATCCACAGCCATTCTAGTGATCGCGATGGTCATCTTCATTATTTTAAGGGCATCACGGCGCTTCCAAATTCTATGGTATGCCTCGTTCTTCCTCTTATTGTACGGGTTGGCTCATATACGGCCCTTTCAGGCAGCCACGGTTTTTCTCGTACGTGAACCTTCACATAGCAGCATTACCTCAAGATCTATCCCAGCTCGTTTGTCGCATACTGTCAAGATCAGATGTGCTAATACGACACGACTGTGGCGTCGAGGCGATGTTCTTCGAGAGATATCTCCGATTTCTGGTCTTCCTGTTTGTTTCACTGGCGGCTGCTTGTGTGCCCACCATCGGCACCTGGAACTATTTCGCTAGCCAGTCGACTGATTGGATAACGAGGTTCGCTTGGTCGGGCTCTACGCCTAGATGCAGAGACGGTTGCCATTGGCTATATGCTATTGCAGTGCCTTGCTTTGCCATTTACTTCCTGACCATAGCCTCCTGGGAACTCAAAACAGCAACACAGCTCATATCAGCGCCAACGACTGAGGTTCCGGGGTCGGAAGCACCACTGAATTTTTGGGTCGCGATAACGAATTTGCCTCCTCACCTACGAAACGAGGATGCAATACGTGCCCACTACTCAAAATGGAATTCCCACATCACCTTCGTTCGATTCCAGCAAGCTTCGATTGATGTCCTTCTGATGGAGATCCGAAGCGTTGTCCAGAGGATTGAACGGCGTGAGACAAAGTTCATTGTGCAAATGGTCCGTCTCTGTCAACGGACGAGGAAGGACGTCTTCTGGCGCAGATTAGCGACCGGATTAGTTCAAAGACATGGCAAAGTTACGCCCATGGTCGGGAAGATCAATACAACGAGTCTATCTCACTGGATCCCTCATGCCGTTCAGCCCTTGAACTGGCTCTATCACCGCCTGGTGCAGCTGAAGGAAAAAGCGACCGAAGCCCGAGGTCAGCATCCGGCGGCCGTGCTGATTGCTCTGGACCAAGATCACGTCGCTCGAAGCTTTGTCGAGCAAGATCTCCCGAATACCCTCTCCGCTTGGCGAATGCAGTATCTCGGAGCTACAAAATACCATACTATCATAGCTTCTAACCTTCGAGGGTCGCATTGGGCGAACCAAGCGAGACGTGAAGGCATAAATCTCCTCACGTCCATTCTAGTGGTACTATGGACGCTCCCCGTCGGAGCTTGCGGAGTCCTATCTCAGCTGGGCGACGCTATCGCCTGGTGGCACCATGGTAAACAGGTGCCGCTACCGACTTGGACAGTCGGTGTCTTGCAAGGTATCGTCCCACAGACGGCGACGGTTGCCTTGATGTCTACTTTTCTCTCCATTCTCAGATCCCTGATGGCTCGAAAGAGATACATCACGGCGGTGGAGTTACAGGAGTCAACACACCAATTCTATTTCTGGTTTCTATTTGCGCAGCTGTTCTTGACAACATCGCTGTCGTCCGGTCTCGTCCCAGTATTGGCGGCACTTGCCAAAAATGGCATTCTCATGCTGCCACGTATCCTGGCGCAGAATTTGCCTCTCGCTAGCACGTACTTTGTTTCATACAACATTATTGAAGCCATCACTCTGTGTGTCTCGACCTTGATGCGATTGCCTGCGCTAGTCAGACTGTTCGTCACCGACAGAAACTGTCAGACCCTAAGAGACCAAGTTGACCAACTTTACCGCCTGCACGACTCAATTGTATGGGGCGAACTCTATCCACGGTTTACAATGGTGGCCAATATAGGTATTTCTCCATCGAGAAATGAATGTGCCCCACTAATATCTACCCTAGGACTGATATACGCACTCTTAGCACCCGTAATCCTCGTGACCTCGGCACTAGGGTTTATCCTTACACTCTTCGCCTTTCGATATGTCCTACTCTACACTGCCTATATCCAAACGGATACATACGGCGCTGCCTACCTCACAGCGATGTTTAATCTATTTTGGGGATTGCTCGTTTCGGAAGTTTGCACCCTCGGCCTATTCATCCTCAAAATTGAGTCATCGGGGCTTATTCACGATATAGGTCAAATTGCGGTCATCTGCGTCACTTTGTTCTGCTCGATTCGATACATCGCTCTGCTAACGAATCTTTACTGTCCATTTGTCGAGTTCCACAGAAATATACGAGAAAACACAACGGTGAGAGAAAAGTTTCGTCGACGTGTTCCCTTTTCTCAAGCCATTGGCTCCCCACAGAGGAGAGCGACCACCATATGGCTGCTAAGGGATTCTCTAGGTGTTAGCCAAGCGGTAGCGACCAGTATTCTTGAGAATATCTACGGTGCTAATGAAATATTTTCAGTTGTAAGTGGGGGCTCTAAGGTAACTAAGGACGGCCAAGTGATCCTTGAGTATAACTCCTAAGACATTAGTGATAGCCTTATCGAGGATTATATATAAATACCGCTCAACAAGTCTAAATTCACCATCATATTCATGAGAACTTTAGGCGTGTCGCGAGTGAAGGCGATAGAGTACAAACAACTTAAGTGGAGCCTGCCACTAGTATAGTAAAATCAATCCATACCAAAGATGAAAGCCATGTCTCCAAAAAATCAATACGTTATATAAACTTCATTAGGCAATATCTCTTGCATCTTTTTATCCTCCGAATGATGGCGCCGCTTGTTTGGTTGGTCGTGCCAATCAGAAGATCCACGACGTTTTAATTGTAGCCACGCCTGTGCTTTAGGTTTCGGCGGCTTCTCCTCTGAATGATGAGGCCGCATTTTTGGTTGGTCGTGCCAATCAGAAGATCTACGGCGTTTTAATTGTGATCGCGCCTGTGCTTTAGGTTCTGGCGGCTTCCGTTCCCCGTTGAAGAAGCGCCAAAATTTCAAAGAGTTCCACATTTCTAGAGCATTGAGTTACAGTACGTCTTCATTATGTAACGTCTCTATATAGACTTCAGAAGGGGAAATTTATAGGGCAACACTATTAACCAGAAAGCCTTGCCAAGCCACTACTTATCGTGGGGTCTTGGTTTATTTAGTATCGTGGCCCTCCCTCTCCTCCCCATGGGTGGGGGAGGGGGGCCGGCGGGAGCCACAGTATCATATGGGTATCCTTCCTGAAGAAGTTAAAATAGAAGGTTTCTTAAGGGTATCGGTTCAATTATTGTACTGGAATGTGAACATTATCGTCTCTGATTGCTACAGATGTTTTCAATTCCGCCTTCACCCCTGGACATACACGAAATAATCGAAACCCCATGTTTTATATCCACAGAGATAAGACCTAGGCAATATGTAGTTAAGCTTCAACGTTCCGGTTTGGCCAATCGTTCAAGGCCACTGATTCAGCTCACGTGACGCTTTACAGTACCAAACAGAGATTGTGAAGCGCCTGAAAGTCGAGGTTGTTGGCATTTATAGCGGCAACATCATATTCTAGACACGTTACACATTGAAGGGCCGCTTTTAAGTCACCATTCACGACCCTAGCTTCGTCACTTTTTCACGCAATATCTGCATCACCTTCTAGTAACCGCCTGCTGATGTCGCTTGCAGTGCATTGCCTTAGTGTCCTCCTTGCGCATGGACATCCGCCCCCGCCGCGAGGAGCATCTGCACCACCTTCTCGTGGCCACCCGCTGATGCCGCCTGCAGTGCATTACCATATTCTCCTCCTTGAGCATTGACGTCTGCTCCGTGCTCGAGGAGCATCTGCACCACCTTCTGGGAACCACGCGCTGATGCCGCTTGCAATGCATTACCATAGCCTTCCTCCTGAGTATTGACATCTGCTCCGCGCTCGAGGAGCATCTGCACCACCTTCTGGGAACCACACCATGAGGCGGCTATCAGTGCATTGCCATAGTTTTCCACTTCAGCACCGACATCCGCTCCGGCCTCGAGGAGCAGCTGCACCACCTTCTCGTGACCATTCGCTGATGCCGCTTCCAGTGCATTACCATAGCCTCCCCCTTCAGCACTGACATCCGCTCCGGCCTCGAGGAGCAGCTGCACCACCTTCTCGCGACCATACACTGATGCCGCTATCAGTGCATTGCCATACTCTCCATAATCTTGAGCATTGACATCCGCACCCATCTCGAGAAGTAGCTGCACCACTTTCTCTTGACCAATCGTTGACGCCGCTTGCAGCGCATTACCACAATCGCTATACATTCGTTGAGCATTAACGTTCGCTCCCGCCTTCATGAGTACTTGAACCACCTTGTCGCAACCGTGCTCACACGCCACTTGAAGCGCACTGCCATCCTCTTCATCCTCTCCTTGAGCATTAACATCCGCACCCGCCTCGAGAAGCAGCTGCACTACTTTCTCGTCACCATGCGCTGACGCTGCTTGCAGCGCATTTCCATAATTTGCGTACTTTCCTTGAGCATTAACGTCCGCTCCGGCCTTCACGAGTACTTGCACCACCTTCTCGTAACCATATTCACACGCCGCTCGAAGTGCACTACCATACTCTCCACAATCTTGAGCATTAATATCCGCACCCGCCTCGAGAAGTAGCTGCACTACCTTCTCGTGACCATTCGCTGACGCCGCTATCAGTGCATTGCCGTACTCTCCATAATATGGAGCATTAATATCCGCACCCGCCTCGAGAAGTAGCTGCACCACCCCCTCGTGACCGTATTCGCTTGCCCAGATCAATGCTGTCTGGCCGTCCGTATCAGTTTCATCAATGTCGTAATTTTCTTCTCGTCTTAATATCAATTCCAATATAGTTTCATGGCCCAGCAGTCCTCCAAGTCGTATTGGACTCATCTCTGGTGTAGCGCTATTAGTCTCTATCGTCTTCCAATATATCGGAAACCAATTCTGATACAATCTACCATCAACCTGATAAAGCTCAAGAATGTGAGGTACGACCGAATCATCTTGAGGTAAAAATGCATCTCGTAGATGAGCTGGCCAATGTTCTGCTGCATAGACCAAAAGGCTTTGGATATAGTTGCCTTTCTCCAAAACGTCCTCGGGTGTCTTGTACTTCCGGAATTGAGAGGTAAGGGATCGTGTCGTTGCTTCCACGTCATTAAATAGTAAGAGTTCCACGCATATTCGCGTCATCTCTCTCTCAATTCCTCGTGGACGGAGAAAATTCTTCCAGCTAGATGAAAAGGTAGCGGCGCCGTTCTCTCCCACTAAGTATTCCTTCGCCGTCTGGTGAATGAGATATATTCGATTATGATTGATGAAGACGAAGAGGCCACACCAATCACGTATACTATTCTTCAGCCACCTAGCGTCGAGTCGGGCCTCGTGGAGCGACTTAGGTTCTGTTGACGTAGTGATTCCAAGAGCTATGGCCATCTCTTTGACATGGAGTGGTCGCCGTGCCCCAACCACAATCAGAAGAATCTTTTGAACGATGTGTCTCTGCTCTCGATCAACCTTACTCAGGATCTTGTCGTACGCATCGTCCACGCTGGACGGGAGTGATATGATTAATGCTTCTTTCGGTCGTAGACTGTTCCGGTAGGTTGAATCTATACTGTCGATTGCGAGGTGCAGCCATAAGTACGTGCGATGCTCCATCTTCAGAAGTCGAGTCTCTAGTCGATCTTTTGTATGACTATCCAATTTAAATTTCGTCGCGAGTTGTCCCACTCGTAGTCGGATAACTAAGTCGATTTCTCGGTGAATTTGATCATTCTGCTTTTCACCCCGGAGGCGAATTATAGGGAGATTGGGTAGTGTCTTTTCGAATTCTGTCTGAATGTTATTATAGGGCCGACTTGTGACCAGAAATTTGAGCCGCGTTTGCCGCGTCGTAGACGAATCGTCCAGTGTCTTGGTGTAAAACCTTGCCAGCATCTCGATTAGCCACCGCTGATCAGGAAGCCGACATTCGTCCAGGGCATCTAGGACACACGTCACGTCATGAGCCTGGTTATCACCGGCTGCGGCGATAAATATACGCCATAGCTCGGCATCCTCCTTCACTAAGTTATTGCCGTCCTTTTCCCATATCGGGACCGCATGCTGAATCAGCCACGGCTGATGAGAGAATAGTTGATGGAGGAGCGCACACAGAGCCGTCGCCGTGTTATCCTGTTCTTCGTTGTCTTTGAAAAAGAAGTAGCAGACCGTGTGCTTGGCCGTATTTCGAAGTTCGTTGTCAATGAGTGATTTCGCAAGCACCGACTTGCCACAGCCCGGGTCGGCCGAGATCCAGAGCAAGTCATCATATAGCTTGGTGTGCCACTGCCGATACTGTGGACGAGACAACACCCACTCACAAGTACCAGCCACTCGATCAGGGTTAAAATTCTTCTGTGCTTCGTACGGGCCGACTTTAAATGTTTGATGGCATCGATTATACTTTTCTCTTTCATATTGGGTTTTGTTCTGCTGGGTCTGTGCCTTGGTCGCCTCCAGCTGCGCGTTCGCGGTGTGGCGGATCTCATTGAGCAACCCTTGACGCACTATGGTCAGAATCTCTTCGGCTCAACAGCGGAACAGAAATGAGACGGAAACAGCTAGTATTCAATTCTAGACTGAATTACCACTGTGGAACCACGGGTTTGGAGCAGGGATCAAGAAATTGTCACTGTGTGACCGACTGCTTCCCTCTGGGAGTTTCCGCGCACGGCTGGGCAGTTGCCGCTTCCTCACTCACCTAACACATCTTTGATTGGCTGTTCTTGGCTGGCTTGTGCCGCTGAGATGTATTGAAGAAATTCCTTGGCGTAGGCCGCTGCAGTCATCGCCGCGTATGGGTGCCACGCATCATTCTTATGTAGGTCAGCATAATCACAGATGCCGCGGATCACCAGACACGGAAACTCATTCATCAGCCCGGCCGCCTCCATCTCCACACACAAGGCTTGAAATTCATCCCGCAGTCGGTCGCGCACAGTAGCATCCTTCACCACCTGGTTCCCCGATGCGATAATCCCATAATGATTCACCGGGTTGCGATTCTTCCGTTCCTTCCGCTTAGTGTGGACTCCTTCGCAACCAGCTGCCGGACTTTCAATGTCTCGATCACAAACACGGCAATAAAAGCAGTCGCGGTCGCTCGGAAGAGTGAAGCCCGCCTCCTCTATCATGGGATTTCGTTCGATCGCTTCGTTCATGTAGTCTGGCACCTTACTAGGACGTATGGTATGTCGTGCTCGGACTTGAGCGAGGGTTTGCAACAGGAGCGCCGGCGGCTGATTGAGCTGACCTTTGACCACAAATTTCCCTCCCGTCTCGGCTTTGCCCTTGTCATATTGCACCACCCCTCCTAAACTCTTCTCGGGTTTGCTCACCACGACATCTCCTAACCGAATGTCGATTCCCTTGGAGAGATCAGGGATCCCACCACCGATGCCCACCATCAACCCGACTCGCAGCGATGGGAACGTCCTCGCCATGTCCTTGGCCACATTGGCAGCAGGTACTAACCCGTCCACCCCCTCGGGCATACATGCAATCACCACATGGTGCTGGTGAATGCGCCCCAGCACATAGCTGTTGCGGTCTTGTGGATCTTGTCCCGCGATCATCTTGTGCTCTTCATCCAGCATGACCATGGCGGCTGTCAACTCGATGCTCAATGCGCATATCCAGCCAATGTGGTAGTCATGAACGGTGCGGCTGGACATCATGAAAGGATCGCGACGCGTAGGTGTGGTGACGGTAGGTAGAATTGGGATGGCGTTCTGTCGTGCGGGAGAACGATCTTGTCAGGACGGAATAGGCTCGAGAAGTGTCGGAGGTTTGATGGCGAGTATCAAGATGCGACGGTCAGGTAGGGAAAGGGCCAGCACGCGATATTGTCATCGCTGTGTTAATAGGTCGAGCAATTGCAAAGGTAGGGATACAGATTTTGAAACGTAAAGGCGGCTGGTCGCGGCGTAGTGAATCGGGTTGGCATTGCCACCACGAGCCCCAGTTTTCGGGAGATCAACACCCGCTGTCATGTACAGTACAGTATCACGTGAGTTCAATGTTGAGTCTCTAATTATTGGTCAGACATCGAGCTGGAGCTTGACTTAATACAGCCTAGGTCTTGACCATGTGGATACGAAAGATGGGTCTCATTATTTTTCGTGTGTATGTCGGGGTGAAGGCGCAATTGAAAATTGCTGTACAGTTATGCTGACACGTTTTATTCTACCCCGGTTAGAAGCATCCATCGCCAAAACGAGCGACAGGATTAGTCACTTGGCTGTTTACTGCAAAAGACATGAAGAGTACGAGGACCCTGAAGCTGATGCCTGTCCATGTCAAGTCAGGTTGTACTGGAAGCTAGACCGACTCGATGAGTCCATCCACCGATTGAAGAACAAACGCCAATGGGCCCTTCGGTGGTGGATATGGTATATTCGATCTTCTCCTAGATGTCCCGGTTTTCCGAAACAAAGTATCGACTGTTGGTCACAAACGAATCAGCCCATTGCTGCTTGGGAAAAATATTCGGTACCCAGAAGAAATAGTAGTGTTTCACGAGACGAAGCGCGAGCCTATATCTACTACGCCAACTCTCGAGAAAGATCCACTAGGCCAGTCGCTGCAATGAATAGCGAGTGACTCAATCGGAGAAAATTGGAAATGGTGATAGGCAGGGCCTGGCAGCTTTGCCCTCGGGCACGACAATGTCCCGTCCGAGCCCTGGCAGTGGTGGGCTCAGGGACAGTATATAGGTCTTTCGACACTCAGACAAGAGGGGCCGCAATATAGTTTTACGAGTATTGTACAATCGTACCCGAAGGTGGTCTACTTTGCGGATACATCATAATGGTACTCTCTTACGCTAATAATTCGGCGCCGGTGCAGCAAATCACAGCGTAATATGCCGTTCGGGGCTGCTTGTAGAAACGGCCTTCCACGGGATGGCCTATAGGTAGAGACACGATAATTTAAAGGCGGCAACATCACTAACCTGTACCAGCAAAGGAGGTCTCAAGGAAGGCGAGCCCGCGCGCAAAGTCGAGTTAGCCAGGAAAGGATTGCTATAGACTGAGACTGGTCTGCTCCACCGGAACTACTTAGCTACTTAAGGCTCCCACTTTGTAATGAGGCGTAACCTGATCTTCTCGCTGCTGCCACCCGTGTAGACAGCGTGCCTTAATATCATCTACAGCTTAGGATTCCCCCCCACGTAAACCGCTAGGTTTTGCGGCGCATTTGAGAATAGTAGACCTGACTGGCTCTTCCCCTCGCTAAGGTCACCATTAGACGTGACATCGTCATATGGAAACGCGTAACCCTGGCCATTAACTTCCCACTGGTGTACTAGCTTACTGTACCAATTCGTCGTATCATTCGAAGAATAATAAGTGGTAGATTGTGGACCATTAGGCTGTATATTTCCATTACTTGCCAGTAGTGTTGAGCGATGGAAAGCGGCACAAAGGCGGGGTATAATTGTCTTTTATAGGTCGTCTGTGGTGGTAGAGATGGTAAAGGGGCCAGTATTGTAGCTGAAGACGTCGCCTGAGGACGGTTTCATCATACTAGTGCTCATCTGTTCCGCGAGATTCATTCCGGTGGAGCATGTTAAGAATTCGTTCTCGACCGTACACAAGGCATTACCCAGCTCGCTAGACTGCGTATTGATTACTAGGGTCTCGCTTGAGTATTTCGACCAAACATTGTCGATGTAGCACTCCCAATAGTTGGAGAATGCTGCCGGTTGTCGTTGCATATAGGTGTTTGGAGATAAGACACTCAGCGGATTGCCGTAGGAGTCGCCCACGCAAAGGTCTCCCTAGGGATAGCCGTCGACCATACTCTGGATTTTGAGTGTATCGCAAATACCCTGTACAGCATCATATTGAAGACCGCCTACCTGTAGGTCTCGATCCTCTAAGCTTGATATCGATAGCCCTAAGGGGATTCCCACGAAGTCCACGTTGCTAATATCAGCCCAAAGACCGGTATTCGTATTGTACGTAAACTCCAGAAACCCCCAGCCTATGCTCGAAAAGTCATTGATCGATGGTTCCACGATCGAAGCTTGTCCGGTGCCGCTTATGACGAAAGAGAAGTTTAAATTGCCCTCTGCCAGCTAGATTCTTCCTGCGTTTACATCGGTGGAAATAAAAATGTCTGTTGATTGATCAACCCCTTGGCTTGGTATAGTAATAAGGTCCGAGGGGATCGAGACAGGGGTAGTCGAAATCTCCGATGGTGCGTGATACCATTGACCGTTGAGCTGTAGGATCATGGCATTATTGTCCGAATCACTTCCCGTGATATACACATTAACGCCCGGACCAGTATTAACGATTGAAATTCCGAGCGAATTTTCGCCGGATGTATGATTGAGGAGTACAGAGACCAAAATGAGAAAAGCCGTCCCAATGAATATAGATCTCATTGTTATTGTTCTGCTGCAAGCAGGCGAATACAGTCGAGAGACTTGGTTCTGTTGAATAGTAATCTGAACAGGTGGTATTCTACCCACTCATTTTAGTGGTACTAAGACTCTTTGAATTCGTATAAACTCTACTTTCCCAGCTAATTGAATAGTATCTTCGGTGTTAACAGCCTTTCGGAATACAGGAGAAGAATGAATTACATCAGTAAGCTACCAAGTGAAATAATATATGGTATTCTAAATAAAGTAAGTCTCAAAGCGATTTTCAGTATACTCAACTTAGCATCTTACAGCTGTTTGGGCCTAATCTCTGTCGGGCATTACTCGTTTGTCGAAGATTGAATCTCATCGGAACGCCACTGCTCGACCGTGAGCTTGTTTATTGCGTGTCTCCGCCTTGCTTTCGATGTTCTGGCTCGTCGACCTTGGTCTCGACCGATTACATACGGCGCTTGAAAGTTATCCAAGTACTTCTCGATGCGGCTCGAGCACCACGTCTTACGGAGCTCAGAGTGACGGACGAATACTGTGGTTGCTATTATGTAGACCCAATCCAGAGAAGTCGCCGAGGCGTTCTCGATCAGATGTCGGCGCAAATCCTTAGCTCACTGCTACGAAACTCAGAAAAGATTTACTATCTTCAGTAGGCTTTCTATCACTATCGATCATTAACAACTGACGACCTTTTAGCCTTGATGTTCAACATTCTATAGCCTGTTACACAGCTCTACTCAATCTCCTATCGCCGGTAAGGTTAAATGCCAGCCTTATTGCCCAACTTCCTGACAGACTGTGTTCACACTTACAATATCTCTCCGTGGAAATATCGATGTGGCGTCCTCTGGGGATGTTTCCGACGCTGCCACGGCTCAGTCAATTAGAACTGCGCTTGAAAGGACGAATGCTCTCAACGTCTAGCCCGATCGTCGACTTCACCAACTGTCCGAAGCTCCAACAGCTGTGTCTCGAGGGTGATGCCTGGAGTGGTATAGCAGACGCCTTCGTCGGGGAGACCTCTACACTGACCGTGTGTTACCTAAGAGGCCCTATCGTTATAATAACAAGATTGAGAATGTTCTTCGATCGTATAGCAGTGGGGCTTCGACACCTCTTCTGCCACGGTGCCCATCTGGTGGGGAGACTGGAAACACGCTTTCCAGAACTTCGCCATCTTTCTATACATAAGGTCCTCGCGGCCAGTCCGATCTTTCCGTTTATCCATTGTGAAAAATTGAAGTCCCTGGCGCTGGAAGGCGAAGACTCTTATGCCCCCACGAGCAACTTTAACCGTCTATTACAGGACGCTCTTCGGAGTATTGGCGGGACACTAGAAGGCCTTATATTACGATCGGGATGCTTTCGCACCCTGGATTCCTTCTCTATTCGTGCGATTCTTCAAAGCCACCAAATAAAATATCTGCTTCTCGATGGAGCGGTGCACGTGGATGACTTTAACTGGATGATGTTATTGAAGACTATACACTTCCTTGTCGTCGCGAAGATCCCGTCTTGGGTTCCCAGACAGGTCAGTGTCCGTCCCTAGACGTTTCCCTCGAACTCACTCTATGTTCCAGAACTCGGCGGAGTTGCGACGCGCCAAACAACCGATCCCACTCGCAGTTCTGTCTGATAGTAAACGATTGTATCAGCTCCCGCTAATAGAACCTCCGGGATGCGCATGCGGTCTGCTCAAGCGTCGATTTATGTTCACCATATTACACTTGGAAAAGGTATGTTTCGACTACTTTTTAGGAGTTATTGCGGATCTAAGGCAGAACAGCTGTTCTCACCTGGTTGAATAATGCTGGATTACTGAGGACAAATATTTTCGTATGAGTTAGATTAGTAATCGAGCAACTGAATAAAGTCCTAAGCTCTTTCTTCTATTCCAGTACGACGTAGCATAAGCTAGTAGATTCGTGGTACAATTCGTACTGAACGTTCCACCGGCGAGCCGAATTATCAAATTTATGTTCTTTGAACTGGTCGTTCCAATGTGCTGCGGAAAGTGGTGGCACGATCGGCCACCTTACGAATTCCCCACCGCTGGAGATCGCCCCACGAACGCCAGACAGCCGAGGGGCGGGTGCGTACGAGAGACAGTTGTGGCGGTGCATTGACTAGTACTTACCCAGGTTATGCCAGGGAAGCTCGCGGCATCTATAGCCTCTTTAATGGATACACTTCTTATTTTCGAGTACCGCTATTTCTGACGGTGGTCAAAAGTTGCGGAGACAATACAACGGAAACCGTTTCGTAGGTTAAAGAGGCAATAAGCTATTAAACTTTTCGAAAGTAGCTTTTTAAGCAATACCCATATAATACCGTGGTTTTTACTTATATATACCCTACTGTGACTTGCTGCATCGAAATCAACGCTGGACTAGTCTAGAGCAGTGTGGACCTTTTAGAAATGCTGTATAATAGACGTTCTAAGTCGGAGATTATAGAGCGAAAACAACGGAGATATTAAACCGATGGAATTCCGGAGATATTAGAACGGAGATATTAGACCGACGAAATCACGGAGATACTGGACCGATAAGAATAAGGCGATGGCTGGAGAAGCTTAAAATAAGGTACGGTCATTTACTATATAATACACAATTGATTATCCTATTTCTTAGAGACATTATCGTACAACTATTATTTCACACTTATTCTCTTTACAATGATCAGCCCAACGAAACTTTTCTTTGTCGTCCTTTTATTCGTTCATTCGGTTTTCTGCATCGGAACAGCTTTTATTAACAACCAATGTGCATTCGATATCTATATTTGGAGCGTTGCCGATCTTGCAATCGTTCCAATGCGAACTTTGCCACCAAATGCTATCTATAGCGAGATGTATCGAGTGAACCCCAATAATGGAGGCATTTCACTGAAAATTGCGACACAGCCCTACGATAATATGGTCACTCAATTTGGATACACATATCACCCGGACAATCCACTTCTCTTTTATACCCTATCAAATAAAGATGGATATCCGTTCCAGGACTGGGGTGCGTCTCTCATACCTTCCAGTTCCGAATGTCCAGTGGTTATCTGTCCACCAGGCGTAGCTATCTGTCCGGACGCAGATAGCGTCGACAACTGTGATGTCTCTGCCAACCTAGTCCTCACTGTATGCCCATCAGAAGGAACGTCAGGAACAGCAATTCCCACGGCCAGTACAATAACCACGCCAACCAGCACGTCTGCACCCACGTCAACCGGCAGCATGTCTGCACCCACGTCAACCGGCAGCACGTCTGCACCCACGTCAACCGGCAGCACGTCAACCGGCAGCACATCTGCACCCACCACAACTGGTAGCATAACCGGTGCAGCTATAATAATAACTTCTACACAAGTTGGTTTAGTCAATTCAAAGTCTATTGCGGTCACGATTATCACCGGCGACTCTACAACAGTTACAGTAGGACTTATGGAGCTAATCCCACAGGCAATAGTATAGTATATATTGCGATAGAGGAATATTAGGTAACAATATATTTCAGGATCACACCTCGTCTTAGATAGTACCTTCTCTCCTCGGCGCTATAGAAGTGACATCCACGTTATTAGGATATACGTGGCTGCAGCAAAGATCAGCTTAAAAATATGAGATGAGCTATAATAAAAAGGATGATGTGAACCCTGATTTCCTGTTGCCTTATTCCTCATCTCTCATTACAGTAACTTCACCCTGGTAAAGTTCCTCTAATCCAGTTGGCAAGAAGATAAACCTTAGTTTTTTACCCTCGGGCCGGGAGCTTTCCCGCTTGTTCAACTCTCTATTCTAACTGGTTAATATACTCGAATTATGGATTACAAGTCCTTCCTTCAACCGCCTTATCAACATAATCTAGTTAATCTCGGTGAAGTCCTTCCTCCGCTACCTTTCCTAGAGCAAGATGAGTTTCAAAGCTACCAGCAAGCACTGTTTATATCGCTCTCTATTATGTTTGCATCACTAAAGAGGTAGAGGGAGCTGTACGCCGAATTGGTAGATCTGTACACTCTGGAGACCACCGGGTACCACAGTTTTAACGCGATAAAGCGGACCTGGGTGGAGATAATCTACTTCGAGGACGAAGCTCTCCCCGACTGGCGCCATAAGGCACGACGCTTGCAAGCCCAGCTTAAAATTTCCGATTCAACACAGACTCTTGACGTTCAGATAGTGTGGTTAGCGCAAGTTACCGAAATCGTGAGAAAATGGTGGGAGGAGTCTCACCACCTAAAGAGGATGTTATTCCGGCTGAGCACATCTCTAGAATATTATTGTATCTTAGGTGCCATTAGAAATGGCTTCTGAGACACTGTAGGATCTCTACTCCACATCTCTCGAGATGTTTCGTCTCTGGCTTCGATTACTCCTTATCATCTTTCTCCTAATCGTTACGTAAGATGGCGATGGCGAAAAGGAGCGTTAAACTATACTATCTCTCCATTTGTCTTGCTCTATGTCGAAGCGACACGCTATGCCCATCCCCTCTCGCGTTTTCGGAGACCCAACGCTGATAATCCTTAAAGTGGGGCGAATCACCTTGAACCCTGGTCAATGGGGCGGAGACCGAAAACCCGCTCTAGCCTAAACCGCAAGGTGCAGCGTAACCTAAATGGAACGGCCCGTTCGGATACGCGTGCCTTATTCCCAGCGGTTTTCATGAGACTTGCCTTTAATCACCTTTTTCGTGGACAATGGAACCGAAACTACGGAGATAATTTCTGTAGACTGCTGGTTGCCGTCGTCCAGTGTGGATTCTGCACTATCGGAGAATGTCTCCCGGAGAACGTCTCCCGGAGAATGTCTCCCGGAGAATAGTGTGTTTTCTATTCTACGCCTGCTACAGGGCTTAGCATTGGTAGAATACCCTGCGGCTCTACACGACCAGCTTATCGACCATCTAGCGGCTTTTACAGCTTGGCACCGTGTACTAAAAGTACCATCCGCGAGGGTGTTCACAATCATAACCACACTTCCCTTCAGAACAGTTTCTTTAACCACACCATGAGTCGAAAGCCATGTTCGTTGATGTCTCTACCCTCGGAAATCCTTCAGGAAATCTTAGTTAACGTACGTCCTTCACGGTCCCCGATACCCTGGCTGACAATCTTCCAGCTGTCCGATCTCGATCAATTCAACGCTGCCGCCGCGTGTCTCCCTTTCCTTCAAAATAGCACTGCTCTGGCTTTTATCGCGCACTCAAGCCTGGCACCTCCACCCCTTGGCGCTTTTCCATACGACTACTAAAGCCGCCTAAGGCATCAAGTGGAAACATCTCTGAAGATCCCGGGTCGAGGAGTGCTTCTCCAGTCCTTCGCAATCCTTTCGAAAGGAGATTCAATCCTGCGACGAGAAGACAAGTCTACGTTGAGTCTACAAGGGCTGGAACGGCTTCAATGTATTGCAATCCTCCAATTACTTCAAAGCAACGCTCCGCACCTGAAACGACTCTATTTGGGGATCGACGTTAGCTTTCGACTATTAATGGATCTTGACTTGAACCTCGAAGAACTCGAGTCACTTACTTTGCGAATAACTAAACACTTATGGATTTTTAGGTATTCTTCCTTGCAAAGCCTTACTCTGCTTAACGTGGACTGTGAGGTAGGTGCAGGAAATTTCGCGCGGGTGCCCAAGTTACCATTGCTCAAAACACTCTTAATCCATTTCTCCGCAGTTTCGAAAAGGGTTCTCGCCTGCGATACAGAGACTATAGTCGATCTCGATGACTTCGATAGTTTACAGGAGCTCTATCTTTACAGTACGATCATGCAAGCATCGCCACTCATTCTCAAAGGTTCCGGCCGCGCGACAGTTCAAAACATACTCGTCGACGGGCCCTTTATCTTCGAGTCAGCTCACCATTTTTCGCAGTTTCTCGAAAGGTTTCAAGATAGCCGAAGGCTCCGCCTCAGTCTTCGGGGTGTACAGTTATCGGACGAACCGCACACCTCTATCTCCCTTTATCGCCAACTCGTGGCTCTTGAGCTTTTCGACGTGGGCCTCGTCTCCCTCCTTCCATCACTCCCACCTAACGTCCGAAGCTTGTGCATCAAATCATCGGGTACGCTTAACGAATCGGCCACCCTATGTCGTCTATTGAGACTCAATGTTTGTGGGTACCTCCATCTCGAAAGTCCCGCGGGAATTGTTATAAGCACGGATCTCGTCGGCGCTCTCTTGGAAAATTCCAGCCTTTCCTGTCTTCGATTGCTAGGGCCAAAGTATTTTGACGCACGGGGAGACTGGGAGCGATGTCGTCGAGGCTGTCTACGTCTCGAAAACTCTCTGCTTCAGGGACCTATATCTTATAAGGCGGAGCGGTCCGGCGTTGAGCTTATACCTGATGTTCCCGCCGGCGATATTTACCTGCTCAACTCAGAAACATCCCGACTCCGCACCTAGAGAATTCTTCTTCCGGGTCAGTACTCCCGAACAACCGAGATGTTTCTAAGAGCAGCGGACCGTCGGAAGAAACTCAGATTGACTTGGGAGGCAAGCTCGCGCATGACACATCGACCGCTGTGTGCCAAGGATGGTCTAAATGCGGTATTTACGAACACTTGGCCTGAGAACCAACTTCGCTGGTACTAGTCGCGTAACATATAGCCAAACATAGACAGGTGGATCTCGAAAGAATAGAAATACATTGGAACGGATCTGAACCCTTTCCTCATCTGATTTGCTAGCTAGTGCTTATGAGGACGGCTCATGGCCGTGCTCAGCCAGCTACCGTTCCGAAGCATGACTCCAAGGCGCTTGCTCAAGCGGTGGTCCCTGTGCCACCACTCCAATTTGGCTTTCCCATCCATTCTCCGTGTGTCACCGGAGAACGTGCGATTCCGGAGAATGGTCTTCTTTTGAGACAATGAACGAGAGCGGTACAGGTCTATTCAAGAACGAGCGTTTCTTGACAGCATAAGCACTCTTTATCGCGAGCAATTATGCTCTACACTATGGCCTTACACGAAGAGATGGGAGATATTGGATATATCTCTTGCTCACCAGACTGTCTTGAATGTCAATTAAGCCTTTCTAATCCCAAGAAGATTCCGGAGTCCATATCGGATCTCAACGAACGGTTGGATGGCCTTCGACATTCTAATCAGCTGGATGCTCTAGTGTGGCTTGCAGATTTCAAGCAATTAGGGGCTCAACTACTAAGGTTTGTAAATTCTTGAATGCAAGTGACTTTTACTCTAACAGGCCCAAGGCTTAGCACTCATCTAGCACTTGCACCAGTACGCTGGACCGTCGAAATTGCAGCGGCTAGATTGTTCGCCATTAAATCTATATTAGACCTTTATAGGCTTCCTGAGGCCGCACAGAACGATCTCATTTCGTCTTTGACAAGCCACGCGCAGTCGATACGCTCCCACAGCTATTTTATAATCCTCGATATCCTTGGAACGATCGATCTCAAGATTGAGCATGCTGCTACAGATCTTTTGGAAGATCTAGCTTATGTCAGGGTTTTTGGACAACACCTCTTAGAGTGTCTATGTCCTGACCTACGATAGGGGTGATGATATAATACCCGTTGCCGATTTGAGAAAGTTGGACCACTTCCATGGGGGTACTGCATCCTCAGGCAAATGTCCAAAAGCCAATCCGGCAGAGAAAGGTTCCATTCTGTTGCGACTATCGCGATAACTATACCGCCTAAAGTGACGAGGCCGGAGGTCAATGTGATCAATGCGGTCATCATCGGTGTCTTGAATGCTTTGCGGGGCGGCCGAAGACAAAGGACAAAGTGAAGGGAAGGAAAGGAGAGGAGAAATGATTGCTGCTAGATTGAAGGTATGGGTATGACCATATTTTGGTAGAGAGTTGGGCTCTACTCCTACCGTTTAAGAAGTAGCCATTGCCGTACGCTGGCCGAGACAGAGAGCCAACAACTGTCCAACTCTCCAGTAGGGCTTGGTCCCATAATAAGTCACCAATAATAGCCTCGTCGCCCACTGTCACGGACAGATACAAGCATGAGCCTGATGTTATGAGGGCATAAGGCTGTGTTGGCTACACGTGACGGGGAAGGCTGAATGCCGAATGCGGAAAGAATATACGTGCTTCTATTAGTGGTAATCACGCGTAAGCTGTGTATCGGGAGAGACCTGGGGGGTACAGGGCGACAAAGGACTTGACTTTCCCTTTAGCTCTGCCTACATTACTTCTAGTTCCTGGACAATCACCTTACTACCTATCTAGGTACATTACTTGTATTCTGTACACAATCAACGTAGAGACAACTCTTCCCTCGCAATGACTTCCTCCTATAATTGATCGTGATTTCCTCGCCATCCAAAATGCTTCTCGCAGCTTTAGCCACCAACCGATACATAGTACCTGCCAGAGATGCGTATTCCCACCAAGGTTGCAGATGGCCGGCAAGCATGGTTAACCAGCCTCAAGTAATAGTGCAACGGATTTGATAGACTGTGAGTTTGTCCTTAGGATTCAAGGCGCCGAGGTTATTTGAGTCAATCAGTACCTCCCTCACCACTTGCATTTCTATGAACCACCTATCGCTCTTGTACTTCCCTGGAGGCTCTATCACTCCAGTAAGCTCCCCAAGCACATCACCCTGTTTATATGTATGACGCCCAGGGTTCTGCGGCACTGCTTGAAGTCCCCGCCCCTTGATCCCATAATCTTTGATTGGGAAATGAAATCAGGAGTGATCTAAGCCTTGATGCACTCGCAGTATATGTCGGGACATAGATCGCACTGTCGAGTATCCGGGGGCCGCCATGTTGGGTCTTGGGGTTATATAACTAATAGGCTGAAATTGAACTATCCTGTTGAAGACGAGGGTTCCCGAGGCGAGTGGACTTAGAGTTGGACGACGTCCTCGCGCCGAGCTTCGATAGGCCTACTTAGTAATTTGGCCGGAGTCCAGAGAGGATGCCGGTCTAGAAGGAGGTATCTGTAGAGCGGTAAGTATCAATAGCTATCGTGTATAATAGCTGCGTATACGTATAGACCGAACTGCGATAAGTCTATAAAACGCTAATGATAGAGATAGACCGGCACAAATCGTTGTAAGGACCTAATAGTATAGGTAAGCTAAGATCAAAGTTATATAAAGTTATATCTACTATAATAGTGCATAAATGGAATTCACGATATTGCTCGTAACACTTCCTTGCTGATGGATCTAAGTATAAAGTGACGACAAAGGCGGAAAGTGAACCGATCTCAAGAAGGGCACCACCTGCGAGCCCCCTCCATATATTATTCGTACTATATGCGTAAAGGGCAAGACTTTGGGCGAGGCAAATGGTTGTCGCTAGTGCAGCGCATCCGACTAGCCACTCGACGCGTTCTATCGTGATAGACTGGAGCTGCCATCCAATATACAGCGCCGCTATCGTGGCTGCATCGAGGACGAAACATATCGTTAATACCCAGAAAAACGAGGTTTGAGACATTAGATAGAGAAGGTCATGAATAGAGGGTATACTGACACTGAAGAATGAAATTCCGTTGCTATCTTAAAGGTAGCAACACGTGAAGAATTTCTTTCGATAGCACTTAATCAAGGCGATAACGCCTTTTATATGAGGAAGGTGAATTAAATAATGCTGAGAAGAAAAAGAAAGTAAGGGTAGGTGCTGCCCGATCAGAACCACTACAATAAGAGGTTCATCGATTGAAATGTTTTCTCCCCGTAGGCTACTTTTCCCTCTCAATCAAGTTGGACGAGCTATAGTGGTGAGGACTTTTTGAGCAATCTGTCCCAGTGTGCCTCTCTCTCCGGCCCTCGTTTCACTTGAGATTGGTCTTGCATCAAACTTGAACTATTTGGATGACTCTGCTGGGTGATGGGTATAATCCAAGTACTTCCTGGCTTCTTGACGCTGTATCGAGTCCATGAGCACTCGATTCGGCGACGTACGCAGTTCCGACCTGGAATGCTTTAAATCAGACACTCAATAGCTCACAGCGTGATGGTACTTACACATCGGTCGCGTTTCATCGCACTTTTTTTTCCTGGCGCGACACGAGAGACAGCCAGTCTTGGTTCGGCCGTAAGACTGTCGCAGCTGTTTTGATGCTATTCTACTGGTCGGCGGTCGATTGGTTGTGTTGCCCGTTCTCGAGAGGGGAAGTGGACTTGTTATGCCGGCTTTTGGTAAGCAAATGTTTGGGTGCACGGGTTCCGTGAAAGTGGATGAAATCGGAGGTTGCTTCTGAAGTTCTTCCGCCTCTTTGATGTGACCTGGATATCCACACAATACTTGAGACTTTGTTTGACATCCATCTGAGCTAGACAAGCTGGCATCGGCTGGAAGTTCGGTCTCGCTGATGGTGTTTTGTGGGCTCTCACCCCGGTAGACACAAAGCGAAGAGATTGCTCCCTTAGTCAGTACTCGACCATGTCTCAACCACAACGTCTCCAGGTCCTTTTTGTAGAGTATATCTTCTGCAACCCATTGCATCTCTGCATGCGGAGATTCGATTTGTTTCGTGTGGTACACGGTAGTCAATCCTCCTCTCGAGTCTCGTCGAAGACCAACAGCGCCAATGAGGTCCGACCTGAGATTTGTTAAGTCCTCTGGGATCTCACGCACAAATTTCTGAAGTACGTGTACTTGCTCTCCGCTTGGGCGGTAAATGACCATTTTAAACTGACTTTATCGAACTATCTCTCGAAGAGAAAACGTATGAGCGGGTCGTACTAAGCTCGAGAGTTGTAGAAACACTATACTTATATAGATTTCACGGAGGTAGAGGTCCACCAAATCTACAGATAGATATCGAAGAGATGTCTATTCAAATCGACCCCCAAATTACTCCACCCGTTGAGTTTTAGCGCCCTAAGCTATTCTCCGAAGGCGCTTAAACTGGCGCTTACGGAGAAAGAATTACGGATGGTCTCGGAGTTATATACTCCGTCTCTAGCGTTAATCCATAATAGATATTATTACCTTCGTACGGATGATTCACCATCTTCCGTCAACCTCTCTCAGTTTCAACTTCAGAGTCATGTTTCAATTTCGTCGTATAGTACTTGTCATTATCGCTGGAGCTATAACCAGCATGGCTAAACCGTTCGTTTCTGGGATTTTTCCCGAGCTACACACCTACCCCAAAGAGGCGACCGTCTTGCCACGAATTCATAAAACCACTTTCGAAGACGAAATACATGAAAGAAGTCAGGGAGGGATTGTCGCTTTTTTTGCTGGACCACAGAGCGTCAGCTTCTACTTACCGCGAGATGGGAACATGTACGACTTGGGCAACATTAAATGCATTGATCTTCCTGCAAACGCAGTGGGTGATTGTGACGATATTTCTATCTCCTGGATTGGTGTTGTCAAAGGCTTAGGACCTTGTCGATTTATACGTTTGGACGGGGAGATCTTGACCACCGACGATGTCGTCACCGTGGCGCCTCCTCAAAATATCCTCAGCGCCTCTTGTGGTTGAGGATTGGCGAATTGAGCAGATCTATTTCCAAATTTTCCTGTTCGTAAGGCATAATCAATGTGTGGAGAGCAAGGAGACCACTACTTCTCGTGGTCATTTAAGATGACTTCAGACTTCTTCGCCGGCCGAGCAACCAAATGATCGTGCCGATCGTTGATCTCAAAGATCGATTTGATTTTTCATAGTACTTCCATCGCCGAGAAGGAAGTCATCATATACTGAAACCATAGCTGAATCTCATGACATCCCTAAACCGGCGAGATACTCTTTTGACCTTCAATAGGCGAGACTTTCGCCAGAAAGCGAATGAGTCTGAGGGGGACGATGGCCATTCTTCGGCGAGCGACAAGTCGGTCTCGCATACGGCAATCTTGCCGTTGCCCTTGCCACGAAATCCTACTCAATCTACACACCGAAAGGCTGTGGTTACTCGAGACGCTCATCGAGACATCTCGAGCCGTATTGGTGAGCTCCGTCCGCCACAGAATCGGAGTCCCTGGGAGAAGTACAAACCCCTACTCCACGTCCGACAGGGTTGTCCTGCTATATTAGCTTGCTTAATACCCCCTGATCAGCGGGATTATGCTGTCAGAATTATAACTTTAGAGTAGAAGTATCAACACGAGCGGGGTATCCAGCAGTTGGATTTTGGCATAGGAGGCATTAACCGTGTTCACGAGATCTTTGACTGGTCCGGGAAGCTATACGTCGTGACTGATTATGTTAGGCCTAGTCTTTCTCAACTGATCATGAGCTAGGATCCTCTGACTGAGGCAAAAATTGCCTTTATAATCCATGCAGTAAGTCTAAATCCATATTTCGCTTCCCATGTTCCTGACCTGGTGCTCAAAGGTGTTGGCCAGCCTAGTGCTCATCGAAGAGAGAGGCTTGGTTCACGGGTCGCTCGAGTCATCCTTTGTCCTGGTCCCTGTCTCCTGCGAACCTGTTCTCGGTGAGCCTTACCTATTCAGAGTGACAGAAACCTATAGCTCACTCGTGATACAGCTCATCCGCCCTGCTGGCGATCGGCTACCTCCTCAGACCAACTTGTCGACACAGCCGCGTTGGCCAACTTGGTAGTACGCCTTATAGAAAAAGATGCTATTACAGGCTCAGAGAACGAATTAAGTGTAAGGGAACCACAGAGGTGTTCGTCGCATGTACTTGATTTCATTCATTGTGCTCGGCGGCTACCCCCCTCGACCCTGATCCAAGTGTGTTTTCTCCCTCTTCTTCGTCTATGGTATCTGACTGACCCTATCCTAGCACGCATTCCTGAAGCTCCGCTGTCAGCCATCAGACATGCAAGATCTGCGCAGTATAGCCGACCATACGACCTGGTGTCATTGGCAGTTCCTTAACAACGGAGAACCCGATATAGAGAAATCAGATTCCTAAGGCGATAATAAATTTAGGACTATCATTTCGGTTCCCAGAGGAGGCAGAGTCATGAGGTAACCGAGCTTACTGCCATTCCACGGAGTTCTCGTATTCGAGCTACCTTGAAATCCCGAGGAAGTGCCATTATCTTTTTCTGGGGATACATTTCGAGATCCTCAGGACTCACAATGACCAAGGACTCTGGGTGCCATAAAGTAAACTTACGTTGCAAAAGTTGGCGCAATTCCTTCATCCACGCGTCTTTCGCTCCTCTATATTTGGTTCTGAAGGTGCCTGCATGACTCCAAACTTCTACGCTGTAAGTCCCGGTGGGCGACGGATCTGATACATTGGCTGGAGTCACTGTTACGACCGAAGATTGAATCGGAGCGTCCTCCATTTCCACCTCCGACAGATCTAGATTCGTTGAAGCATGGGCCTCCGCGTTCGCTTGTTCGCTTTCGGGCGGAGCGAGATTCACTAGTTGAGCACGGGCTTGCGCGTTTGGTTGTTCGCCTTCGGGCGGACCCAGCGGCGGCATTATACAGTCGGGAAAGAGTCGTACAAATAAAGATCGTCGCACGAGGAGAGTCGTAACATCCGGCCCAGACACAACACTTTGCATTGCCTCGTTGTCCACAATAAGATTTGGAAGAAATAAAGAATTTCGATCCAGAAGGTATTTGTCGTCAAACGGTATACCGTATCGCTCCCAGGTAATGTTGTCGAGTGCTCCAGTAAATCCTAGATACAGGGGTTGGTCCGTCAGCTCTGGCAATTCCCCTACTAATGATTGTATGTGGGGCGAATTGAATCCTAAATGCTGTACATTTCGAGCGAGTAGGGACCAATATCGTTTTCGATCGGCACTGCTGAAACGTTCATCGACAGATTTGCGACATTTCCTGCCACGTTTGACCAGCACGAAAGGCTACAGGCGCATGGCGCACAGCCACAATTGCCAGTATGCCAGGGTAAAGTAGTCCACATTGTTATGGGCCAAGGAGGTCAGAAAAGTACTATTACCGACTTGGATGGACACTTGTTGTGGCCGAAAAAGTGACTTGAAACATTCCTTCAGGCTAGAATGCCTTGGTCGATCTTCGATAGCCAGCAGTCGCACCAGCACTTCATGACAGATCTGAATGTATTTCAAATCTTGGAAGAAGGTGAACAGCGAAGGAATAGTGCGGGTGTATAGAACGGTGGTGTGATAGATGTGTTCTCGTGCATCAACGGAGAGGTGACCAAGGATCCCGTCCGGCTCTAACGACTTTTCAAGATGCTTATGATCTTCTTGTGAAAGCCTGGGACAGCGTCCCTGCAGCGCCTCGATAAAGGCAACGTTGATGGCATGCCGGCCGTTATTGCTTACCGGGGCCCAAAATTCCACGATGTCCGTAACATAGTTGATGATCCCCTAACCTCCTGATCAGCTTCAGACTTTGTGGCGGGTAAGTGACTGTACTTCATCAAAATATAAGGCGGCTAATTTGTGAAAGACGCCGAAGTGAAACGAATTTGTGCCCAAGAATAATGGTTCTAATGGTAAAAGCTGGTTGAACGCCTCAATTATACCCCCGTGCCTTTTGCACAGTTGACGGTAATAGCGTCGCTTGTCCACTGTTATAAATGCGGACCATATCTCCGTGCCAGCCAAGTTATTGTCTTGCAAGCTTTTCTGTAAATTGACATAGATGGTGCCATCTGCCGGAATTAGTTGATTGGCGAATGCATCTCGGAGTTTGGCACCAGCTTTATAAACCTTGACCGTCCACCAACGGTCTCGACCTTGCAGCACAGATTTCGCGGCAACGATTCGACAAGCACCGTCCAAACAGCGGACACTGTCTTCTGCGGCAAGCGACAGTTCTGTGAGCCCGTCACTCAGCTTTATGCTCATACTACGCTGCTCGAACACGTCATGGGAAATCGTCGCCTCGATAAAATTCTTTGGATCATATCGAAGACATTTTTGAACCCGGAAGACATTTTTGAGCCGAGCGATGTTGTGTAATCGATTCTGTGGAATTGGGGGTACGTCAATGTTTTCAAGCCCAATTCGGTAAATTCCTAAAAGCGCGCTGCGCTCCAGAGTGGAGCGTTGCCGGTCGTAAGCATTTGCGGATATTTGAGACGTCATTTTGCCGTACTTTCCTGCCCCTGACCGTAGCCACTGTAAGCTTATATGCACACTCGTCCCTTCTTCCATAGCTTTTGGTGGATCTCCGGGTGCCTGTGCCAAGCGACGAGTGAGCCCGGGCACATTTTTAGCTCCTGGGAACTTTATATGGATGCCTAGGACTTGTGATGGGAATTCCTGGGAGCTAATCCGAGGCCTGGGCCCAATGGAACCACGTCCTAGGCGCAATATCGAGATCTCCCAGGCACCCACGTCTTTTGCACACGTATTCCGTGGCACCGGCTGAACCCCATGCTTTCAGATGTTCTTATATGTTAAGAGGAAGCTCGCCTGACGAGATCTCCTCGGTCTACAAACACCCTGCTTCATGGAATATCATTTCAGTGTCCCCTAGTGGTACGGCCTTGGCGCAATTTTCGTGATAGTTACCTGGCAGGCTATTCGTGTCTTGCGCTGGATTTTTCAATGTTGCGTGTCTCTGACTCTCTGTTGCATCAAGCATCTTGCAGCTACTTTGGCGCGTATTCTGCCCTGGGCGACAATTGGTGAACACGAAATCATTCTCGTTATCTGTCTTCTGCTTTATGTGGTGGCAAACACGGTCTGTATGGGTCTACAATTTGACAGCCACGCCGAACTTGCCGCTCGAAGTGGCATTCTCGCCACCATCAACCTGATACCCCTCCTGGTTGGAACTCACCTCGGCGATGTGGCAGAGTTTTTAGGTGTGACGCTCCGCATAGCAAAGATTGTCCACCGGTGGATTGGCTGCATGACCTTGCTGGAGGGAGCGATCCATATTCTGCTGGTAGCACTCCACGCAAGAATGAAGTGGACTCCGCTCGAGAAATGGGGCACCATCGTAAGCCAGAAACTCCCTGCTTTCACATAGGAGCTGACCTAGACATACTTTGGTGGCACTGGTCGCCACGATCTTACCGACATTTCTGGGCGCTCGGAGACATTTCTATGAGGTGTTTTCAAGTCTGCACCTGGCAACAGCTGGTCTCGCGGCCGCCGCGCTGTGGTACCACCTCACGATCCAAAAATCTCCAGCTCGGTTTTACATCTTAGGTGGTATTTGCTTCTGGATGGTCTGGCATCTCATTGGGTTTGTCGCCGACGCGTTTTATAATATCAGTTTAGGCCATAACCGCTGGTTGCCCCTCGTCAACATTGCCACGGTATATCGCACTAAAGCTGAGGCTCAGGTGGTAATGGTGGACGCTTGTCACCTCGAGATAACACTCCACCGTATTTGGAAAATCCAACCCGGACAATATGTCTTCGTCACTATCTGGAGGCTAGGATTTCCGAGTGTCTTTCAACGTCATCCCTTTTGGATCGTTTGGTGGGAACAAGATCAGAAGAATGGAACCATGAAACTGGATATATTAGTTCGAAGACGAAATGGTTTTACCCGACGACTACTCTCGCATCGGGATAACGACTACTCTGCATGGATCAGTCGTCCACTGGGCCGATCCAAGAACTTTGGAGACTACGGGTCAATCTTGATGTTTGCAACTGACTTTGGCATCGCCGCGCATTTACCCTATTTGAAAATGCTGACACAGGGCCGTTCGGAGGCTTCCATTCGGACGAGACGGGTGGTAATCATCTGGCAGGTCCAGGACTGTAGTAAGCTTGGCAGTGAACGCGTTTCAGGCCCTGTTGACAAAATCGTCAGATCACGATAAGTGGGTGAAGAAATGGTTCGATAAACTGCTGCCGAATGATACGTCCTTCGTAAGAGCTAGCACGACAATAGCCATACGTCCTCATGAACTTACGTTGGCGATATAGATGATGGAGATCCGAATACACTGCCCTGATACTAACCAGTACCAGCCTGCGACTGGTGACAATTACACGATACATCTATCCGCCGGAGAAATATTGTCCGCCGGTCAACACAATCTCGTCAAATTGATTGCACTGCCCGCTCATTTTGAACAGATTCTGGACACAGAGCGGAGTCGAGAGGGACGAGGAAGACTGTTGGTGTCAGGTACGGCTATCGATTCTGAAAATCATGGATTCTGACAGCCGTAATAGTGTGTGTTGACGCGAGATCGAGAGCAACTCTGAAGCGGGTAATCGCAAAAGACATGAATGTCGATGTCCACTACCATGAGCATGAATATCAAGTACCTAACAAGTCTAAGCGCAACTTGGTGCTTGAGTGACTATAATGGTCAAATTTAGCTACCTAGATAGTGGTTAAATTGTGAGTGTAGGGAACCTATGGAGAAATACATTTTTTAACTAGGCTTCCCTCGCCGAGTATCATTCTTTAGCTTGTCACTTTCCATCCAGCCTAAGATACCATCACATGCCCTCGCGGGATCTCATTCTTTGTAGAAGAGATTCTGCCAACCTTCCGCTCCTTCGACAACGTTGGGATTGGTGCTTTTTCAATGAGGAAGGAATCCACTTCTCGTCGTCAACAAGAAATCTCCGGGTCCAGCAAGCTTTCCACTGTATTAGGTAATAATTATGGTTTTCGTGTGTGATTTCGGCAAGAACGGCGTGTACTTGCGAGTACAAGGTACCCTAGCATTCTGCTTGACAGAGTTTTGAAGACGGGTCGAATGTGGAGGGATTGTCCTTGTGCTCTTGCAGCTTCTTCTCCAAATCCGCTTCCAGAACGTCCAAGTTGCAAGCTCGCATCCACCGGTTCCGCGCACCTAAAAGGTACTCATCACCGTGGTGTGGACAGGCTCTAGTGTCAAAGGCGCTATGAATTTCATAGTGCCCGTCCGCAGGAATGCCAACTTTTGCGAGATCGGTGGGAAAGCTATCATCGTCGACGACGCCGGAAGGGGAACTGTTCACGGGACCAGAGTGAGGTAGCCCCCCATTGATCGTGGTGTGCTGCAGCTGCTGTCCTTGTGATCCGGCAACCAAAGTATTTGCTTCCATTGGCTCGATAGCTGAACACGACTCGAGGGTTGACATAACCGAGGTCAAATGGGACCTGTTCGAGGGCCGTCCAGGCGATCCAGAGTGGCCATTTTCACCTTCTGAGTGTCAGTCGCTGCGATGTGGTGCGTGGGGGGAATGCAAACCTGCTCCATGACTGTCGCCACTGACTTCTCGCTTATTGCGCAAGGTATTGGTGATGAAGATTCGTCGGGTGGTGCTGGCACGGAGGCGTCCGCCGCGCTCGGTGCTTCGCCGCGATCGATCAGATGAATTTCCATTCTTCGTTCGCATCTAGCTTCGTGGCGACAGTGATGCTGACTTGCCAACGTGAGAAGGCCGAGATGCGTTGCTCTTGATTCTGTGTGGGAGTGGGCGAAGTTTGGCCTTCAGACCGAAACGGGTGCGGACCATATTTGCAGATGGTGGACCGTGGGATGTCCTCCAGCAGGTAGAAGGAGAAAGAAAGGAAGAGGAAGAATTGGGAGAATCGAGGAGGGCACGCGCATTCTTATACCTTACGATAGCTCATCCAGCCGCCAAGCACATTGCTGTAGACATGGCCATCGTTCCTTCACGGCGTGCTTCAGCCCAACGCCGAGCCGGTTCAGCCGGCTGACCTTGCTACCATCCTGGTCTCGACACATCGAGGCAAGCAATCAGCTACTCTGATCTGTCTGCCAAGTTCGATCCTCAAGTTCTTCCCTCCGAATAACCCTTGTCTTCGGACGCGTCACCACCACTTCACTCGTCTGAGAGCGGCACGGTCCCGGTTAAGCAGAAGACAGGCTGATAAGGTAGAGGATTGATTAACATCGAAATGCAAGTGGCAACTATTGGACGGGTTGGACGGGCTTGGTCCAGGCGCAGTGAGGTGATTCCTAGGTTGCCTCTCATTCCCAAAACCACTCAAAGGAAGCGAGGCCCGAAGTAGGTCAAGTACAATGGCCGTGTGAGCTTACAGCCACTTTCCCTCTTTCCGGGGTGATGCTAGAGCTAGGCCGGTCTGTGGACCTGACTATAGTGTCCCAATTCTATGTGAGTCGGGCATCAACGACAGGAGGGGATGAAAGTTGTTACCTCTGCATTGATCATGAATTCCTCCTGACGGTCGCGATGAGGGTCGCCTTTTCGTCAGTTTGCTTGATAGAGTTACAAGATCTGCCGCTACCCGCTTCATTCTCTGGACGGGGAGTCTATTCCCTGTTACCGCCACCATCGTATGACGATGTCGACCATTTGTTCGAGCTTGATACTGTTACAGGGTTTGGCGCTCTTCGGCCCCCCCTTTCTTGAGAGCCTGGCACCGCACCATAACGGGTAACTATGGCGAGCAATGGCTGAATACAGAGCCAGCCTTGTTGGCGAGGCATCTGAGCGCCCCAACATCACGTGCCTTGCTCCTGGTAGGCTTATGCGCAAAGTCAAACCTCACAAAAGTGAGGAATATGAAATCGTGAGGGTATGTCAAAGCTTTCCACGTTGGACCGTGCAACCACACTTTTCGGTGGGATGAGCAGAGTTCTACGGTCAACATCGCGGATCTCGTGGCTCAGGAAGGAATTCGCACCGGGTCACTCGGAGATAAATATACACCTTGGAGAGACGTATAGACCTGGAGATGGCGTTCTTACTGTCCAACAAACACCATGGTCAATCAGAAAAAGGAAAAATTGATCTATCAACAACGGTTTCGCAGGACAAGAAGCCTCTACAAGAAGGCAATCGAATTGAGTGATTTGTGTAACGTGGACGTTTACCTTGTTGTGCGCGAACCCCGCCATATTCATGTCTTCAACTCGGACTCCGAAAGTGGATGGCTACTTTCGGACGAGCAAATGGTTTGCCAGTCTTGGATATCCTCTACAGCGTCCTTATTGCTGATAAAGTGTGGAGGACAAGCATTACCCCCCACCGATCAGATACACCAGTGCAGAATTTACGTCTTGGAGGACGAAGAGTCGTGGGGCAGCGCAGGCGGAGACGCTGCCAATCTTGCCACTGTCTTCTCCGCGGTAAAAGAAAGAGTTGAGCTATTGCCGACAGAGGAAGAACAAAGCAATTCGATGGCTGGGGGTTCTAAGTATCAGGTTTGACAAGTTCGAGTAGTGCTATCATCTAGGAATCTATGCGCCCGATCTTGCTTCGTCATAGGTCGTTCTTATTTGTACTTCCATCAAAGTTCAATTAGTCACAATACACGGGAGAGCTAATCTTTCTTGTTCTATTCCGTTAAACGCCGTGGATAATATTATGGAACTGCAATGCATGCACCTTGAAATGATTCTTATCCGTACACCATATCTTGATGACTTGACAATATGGATGGGGGCAAATGAATGGGTTTCCCGGGATGATGTGTGACAGGTGTTGTGTTTCTACATGGCGTGTCAGCGTATAAGTGTTCTTGAAGCACCGCGTCCGAGTAGCCGTCGTAAGGCTGCTGTCCCCTAGGCAGAATAGACATTGAGTGCCCGGACAAACGACGGGATAGATCTCGGGACTCGTATCGGTGAAACAAGCGTCAACGCACTCAGCGTCGATCAAGTCATCGTCGGCGTCCTGCTTGGGTCGTCGGTTGTCCCGCTGGCTACATAGCGCGGCCACGAGACGGACGATTTCGGCTCCCCGTTCGATTTCTTCATCGTATGAGCCTTGTTGGTCTGGAGGAGGGAACAGAAGAATCGCCAATCGGTTGCGCTCGGGGAAGATGAACTCTGGAGGAGTGGGACCTGCAGGCTCCTCCTTCCCAGTGAACTGATTCTCTAGGCACGTCGAGCCTAAACGTTCAAAATAATCGGCCCTCAGCCTGTCCACCTCCTGCCTTACGGCTCTTTCCACTATTTGTCTGTATACCCGGTATAGTCGGTCATGTGCTTGGACTCGTTCTTGTATGCCGCAGTTCGGGTGGCTGCCGCTCTGGTGGCTGCCGATCTGTTTTCTCGCCTTCGTGACCGATCCAAAATCCCTTCGGAGTTCTCGGGTGCTGTTCAAATACTCCGCCTTCGCCACTTGGACCGCTTCGCTTGAAAGAACTTGGAGGCGCTGGCGTGACGTCAGCTTGGTTGGTGCATTGGGGTCGCGGGTCAGAGCGACATGACCAAGCAGCCGCATCGAGGCATTGTCGGAAGGCTTCTCGAGAACGGCAGAGACGATATCGGCTTCAACGACGTCATTCTGATAGTGCTTATTGTAGATTCCGTCATGTGCGTGGCCCATTACCTGATTTCGTACACTGGAAGGCGCGCTTTCTGTCTTCGCGTTAGATTGAAGGAAGTTGATGTGGACCAAAAAACATATGCTCACTGTTCAAGGCCGCGCCGGCTGTGCGGCGAAGCATTTTGAAGTCGAAATCTTCCTGCATTCTATATTCCCGGCCCAAGCGTCTGTTCCAGGTTGCCATCTGATTGAAGGTACACGCCAAATCCGGTGATGTGACGATTCTGCCGAGCGAATCTCTGGCGGCCCGGCGAATAAGAGGTATGTCCCTCCATTCCGCTGCCCACTCAATTGGCACGGCCTTTAGACGTCTGGGAATCCTGATCTTCCACAAATCTATTGGATCCTGAATCCGGGAACTTGCGAAAGCGCGATCACGCCACGCCCGACTGACAATGAACTTGACAAGGCAGAAGCTGGGCGTGTCGCGCCGTTCAGTCAGTTTAATAACGGGTCTGCCACCTGCTAATCAGCTTCAAAACGCGGCAGAGAGAAACTCGGGAGGACAACGTACGGATTGCCGCGATTTCTCTTGCCCTTGAGGAGGCGGAGTTGGACGAGCATCCCGAGTTTGACGCCATTGGGATTGTCTGGATCTCGCATTGCAAAGAGACGAATATCGCCATATGTTACGGCATCGTTGGTGCCGTAGTAGTAGGTTGACTCGACCACAGTCCCTTCGCGTGAGGTCGTCGAGGCACAGAAGACGATCATGATCCAGTGGTCGACTCGTTGGCCTTCCGTGGGGTATGGACTGTTGTTCAAGACCCAGAAAAAGAAAGCCAGGCTGTAAATGTCGTCTGAGTTCATGTTTTGCCTGAACTTATTCGTCTCTACGAGCCCGTACTTAGGAATCAACTCTTGCATGATGGTCTACCGCGAAGAAAAATCTCAGCAGCCAGTAAGGACATAAGCGGGGGGCAAGGACCGGTCGGAACGTACGTTTTTCATGTCCATTTTCATCGAGTGCTTGACTGGACAAGAAGTATGGAAATGGACGCCCATCCTCCAAGCTTTAGCGAAGGTCCAGAGAGTCGAAGCCTGCCCGAGGCTAGAGTTTGCACAGTAGAAATCAAGGAACGTGCGGACCACTTGAAAAGTCATGTGCTTCTGACACACGAACTTAGGGTCGGGAGAAGTGAAATAGTTGGACTCCTTGTAAACATTTTGGCAGAATCTAGAAGGAGGGTGTCGTCGTGAGCGAAGAGGCCGAGGCTACACAAGATTCAGAGACTCACTCGGTCCATTTTTTCCACGCTTGTTCGATGCCGAGTTTAGTGCTTGGTTCGTAGGAGACAGGTTCAATCTCGGAGCTCGAACCAGCGCCTATACTGCTGATGAGCTCCTTGAAGGGTCGAGGGGCCGGTTTGGCACGCTTGGAAACGTTCTGACGGAATGGCGAGTAGGGCGCCATCACGATCAGGCGGCTTTACAAGTTTGTCAACGGGAATGCGAGCCATGGTCGAGGAAAAGGCTGCTGGCGAGGTCTTTATCGACTACACCGCTGTGGCCTAAGGACGAACAAAACAGGCACAACGCTAGGGTAAAGAGACTTGAACCTGAAGGTATGGTTGTGTACTTGGACGAGATCGTCTTTGTGGTCTGTCATTTAATTTTCACCCGGCGTTCGTTGTGGGGTGTTGGTTGGGTGGAAAGGAGGCTCAAAGCGGCGCTCGAAACCGCCCTTTCCGGCGGTCCTTTCACCAACATGTTCACTTTCCCCGCAGTTGAGCGCGCGCATTTTGTGCGGTCGTAGTGAACGTTCTCACCCTCTCCAAATCTAACCGCCGGAATTTGCCATCACGCTCGTGTCCCCGGGAGTCTTGAGACTGGGTTTCTCTTGAATTCGTTATCCGACGCCAATCGAACGAGGCGCCAAACTCCAGGCCGTGTGGATCACTCCACCATCCTGGCTTTCCGATCAGCGCGCAACCTGAAGCAGGTTGCAGGCTGGCCGTCGACACCATTCAAACCTGTGACGAGTTCTCAAACACGAAACCGTTGCGACTCCTTAAAGCACAGCCTCACTCGTGCTTCCAAATCCTCTCCCATCTGTCCCTGCTCCTTTCCTGCCTAAGCGACACACTTGGAACTACCCGCCGCCCCTCCGAGTCAGCCATCACGGAGACGATCCTGGGCCCACGGATGTAAGCATCAACGCCCGTCCGCTACCCAACCGGAGGGAATGTGATCAGAGTTGTAGCTTTGATATATTAACTCTTCGAGCCGCTCCACTCTCCACCACTTCCATGCTTGCACCATCCTGTGCCATCTGAACGCAGCGAGCCGGCCGAATCCCCCAAAAGTGGTCCAGAAGTGACGGCATCGACGAAAGTCAGACGTACGGCCAAGTGAGAGGAAAGAGTTGACAGTAACACAATGGACTGCGCCATGCACGGTCTGCCAAGCGGTGTAAGATGGCTGGTCGTTACCATCGCAATGCTGTCGTCGTTCGGCACCAGAGCGGCGGCTCAGACAATCGCGCCATCAAACAGCACACAGGATCTATTTCCCTCGTCCACCTCGCCGCGGTTCATTATGAATGGCACTGAGTTCTCGAACATCCCCGTGGTACGACTAGCACCCTTGGGACAATACGCTCAGATGTCGCATGACAACTTCCTACGGGTGGACGTGGAAGGACACTTGGTTAATGTCGACGCATCCAACGCGAATGACATCGCCGATGTAAATCAGTTCTCCTACATGTCCTGCGACCCGGAAGATTACACGGGCAATCTGGATGCCAGCCAGGTCTTTCGTATAGTGGCCAACTCGCAGCGGGCCAACATTGTCATACTGTACAGCGAGACCAGCGATCATTGTATAGCGACCGGGCTGGAAACCTTGCCCACAATCGGCGGCATCCTGACAACAACCGACACCATGCTAGCATCAAGCCTCGCGGCCTTGAGTCTGACAGACGAAAGTCCCGGCACCGCAACAATCCTCCCGGACCTCAACTCTTACACCAATTCATCCTCGCCTGGCTGGGGTGGAAACGGTGGTCTCGGTAATTCTCCGACGACTGCCGTCGCTATGATCATCCTCTATTCCATTACTGGAATCATCACCGCCCTTTTCGTCGTCATCATCGTGACTGGAGCGGTAAGAGCGCATCGACATCCGGAGAGGTATGGACCCCGGAATATTGTGGGAAGAGGGAGGCAGAGTCGTGCCAAGGGCATCGCGCGAGCGATGCTCGAGACACTGCCCATTGTTAAATTTGGTGATCACCAAGACCTACCCCCGAAACCCGCCGAGGGATCGGACATTGAAATGAATGCTGGCTCCACTCAGACACCTTCAACAGACGATGCCGACCCGGCCAACAAGGCTGTGGCGGGTGAAGTAGTCACTTCAGAAACACAGAGCGACAGGGCTCAGACAGCGATAGCCACCACTAATCCCGACGGAACTGATGCCGAAGGACATCTAGGCTGCTCAATATGTACCGAGGACTTCAAAAAGGGAGAGGAAGTACGCGTGTTACCTTGCAATCACAAATTCCACCCCGACTGTGTCGACCCGTGGCTGCTCAACGTCAGTGGCACATGTCCACTGTGCCGTATTGATCTGAGACCACTTGGTCAAGAGATCGAAGGAGAGGAGCGGAGAGGCTCCACTGCCACTGCCACCGCGGACCAAGACGGGCAACTTCCACCACCGCTACCGGCCGCCGGAACAGCCGATGCTAGCGGTAGCCCTCACCGAGGTGGACGCAGGGAGACGATCGCCAATCTTCGACACCTGGCTCATGGCTCTCGGGCCGAACGCATCGCGGCGCTGAGGCAGATGAGGATCGAGAGACTGGGATCAAATTCCGATCAACCTGCAAATGACGAGGAGCGCTCAGGGTTGGCTAGAAGATTCCGAGAAAGATTCCGGATAAGGACGGAGAGACGTGGAAACACTGCTGAGTGACAGTGCTATAAGCCATCTCCTCGACTTGCTTCCAGCATCTGCTTCTCGCTTTGACTGCAGCAGCAATCAAAAGTTTTGTGCTTCTTGGCCCGCGCGGCGCATTGAAATGGTGAATACGAATCTTTGGCGTTCTGATATTGGAAGCACGAGGCGGGCCGCGAGACGCGCCCCCGAGGTTCTTGTCGTTGGCATGAGCGTTCTGGGTCAGGTTTTCAAGTGCACAGGACGCACATTGGCGTGGGTTGGCAGGTTGTATATTGATGTATGCGACCATGACTACCGGGTTATACCTAGGTATGCACCGATGGAACGAAGGCATGGAATATGTATATGGATCACGGAGCATGATATATAGTGAGGCGTACGACAAATGAACATCTGCTCACAATGCAGATAGACGCGCATCTCACACTAAATGTCCTTGATCCCAACTTGCAAGTATGTGGCTTTCGGCCCCAGACTTATGTCACTGTCTACCGTGCAGCCTGGGCGTAGGACTCGCCGTCAGCGGCTTCTCCGATGAGACAGCTCGGGAACCATAGTATCCTCTATGCCGTCCAGTTCACAGACTATGTCAAGATGAGAGAGCGAGTAATTAGCTCTTGAACCAGAAGACGCCTGCCGGTGCGGATTCCTGTCTGGGAGAAGAAGAAGCAGCAGTACCACAGCACGCACCCACATGGTGGTGGATGGCCACGCCGCCGCGGATTTCAAGGCGCCTGTGTTTAGACATCCTACTTTACTGTAAGTTTTGTGGGTAGATACAGTATAGTAAGAGAGCTTGCTTAGGTGCGCGCAAAACACCGATGTTGCTGTTACTGTAGGATATGTATGTACCCAGGAGGAGGAAACGGTTCAAGCTTCCTCATTAGATACGATACGAGTGTACTCGGTACGTACTTACACATTCACTGTGAGGTTCTCAATTACTGTACTGTACGAGGTACCTCGTACTCCCTACTCTATGACTCTTCGTAATCCAAGACAGCAGTCTGTCGTCTTCGCGATGAATTGTATATGACGTGGGGAGTGTCTCTCTTCCACTTTGAGTAGAGTACTTTATATTGATTCATCATGTATACAGTAGACCAAATCCCGATCCCGCGTAGGTCACTCACATCACTCGCGCGAGTAATGACTCGATCAAGGTGCGGAAACGAATGGGATCCGAGAATCGGGACAATGACCCTATCCATTCATCCCCATTCCGTTTCCGTCGAATTGCTTCTCATTCATACGCGTAGTCTACTCTGTACTGGATAGGCATTGAGGCTCGAAGTCTCCACCTTTCACCTCCGTCGCTCACCCTCCTCTCTCGATCTATCGTACCCGCTACTCATGCCCCTCGAGATCTCCTCCGTCATGTCCCGCGCGGCAGTCCAGCCGCGCGAAGTCAACGTGTCGCTTGAATCTCTCTTCCTCTCGCGCTCGCTTCGGTCGTCGTCTCCGCCTCTGCCCCCGCCGGGGTTCGAGCCAGCCAGCCAGCCGCTCACCCCCGCGGCGATCCAGCCACCGCCGCTCGTTCTGCGGGGGTCGCGGTCCCGGTCGTCGGCTTCGTCGTACTCGACATTCTCGAACGACTGTTCACTCCTCGACTTGGTCTTGAGCCCGCCTCCGATAGCAAGCCCAGAGCCCGAACTTGACGGTCTCTTGCTATGGTTTCCGCTGCCGCTGGCGCTTCGGCTTCCGTTCCCACCGCGCTCGCCGCGTGCGTCCGTGCCGTATGCCAGATCGAGGTTCTGCTGTTCCTTGTCCAGCATCTTCAGCAGGCCTTGCAATCTGCTTTGTTGGGCGGATATGAACGAGGCCTTCTCAGCGGTGGATTGCCCGGGGATGTTGTCGAAGTTCAACAGCGAAGGCGGGATGTTGATCGACGCTGCTTCAGTTGCGGCAGAGCGCTGGCCTGAAGATGTCGCGAACGCCGCGCCCGCGAGGTTGGACAGTGTGTTGTAGACCGTTGAGGAGGATGTGCCGGGTTGGGTGGGCGTGTTCGTCCTTGCGCCCGGCATGGCGAAACGGGAGAGCAAGTCTGTGGCGTACGACGCATAGCTTCCAGCACCGGCACCTTGCTGCTGACCTGTTGCGGCTGCTCCTTGTTGAGGGCTCTTCTGTCCCAGAATGCGTTCTCGCGCCCATTCAATTGCAATGTTCAAGTATCCCAGGCCCATCTGTTGCAGCCTGTCGTGCGTTTGGCCTATGAATTGATCGATCTGTGTCTCATGGTGTACGATGTATGGTTCAAGGTAGTCCAGATATAAGATCTTAGCGCCCTGAGTTTGGGGCAGAACGAGGTAGAGTAGGAATATGAGCCGGAGCCATGAGTAGAAGGGAATCCAACCGATTATAAACAGGGTCCAGGATTCGAAGAGGAGGGTCAGTGCGAGGATCGTGAAGTAGATGAGCCATGGATGGGTCTGAGCCGGGTCGTTTGTGCGCAGTGCTTTGTAGGAGAGATACGCGGGAAGGAGGATTGTCGTGACAGAGCTGAGAGTGTTAGGCTTCGGATGGCGACGTTGTGCACGGAGCTGTACTCACGATATGAGGTCTGCTACAATTCCGAACATGGTGGCTGGGAGCGAAAGCTGAAGTACTCCGGAAGGTCGCTCTCAAGTGAAGGGCTGAGGTTATGTCCCTCCCAGTGGAACAGGTAGTTGGATTCAAAATATATCAATCACGTAGTACAGGTGTCCTCCTTCTTAGTCTCAACTTGACACGTCTCCCATTGACACCGAGGAGAACAAGTCGGTGTGTGCCTGGCGACGAGAAGACACAAGACCAGGCTGAATGCTACTCCGCACGGTCCACCTGTCAGCCTCGTCTAATCGATAAGGTGAGGGGTGGGCTAGGGTGAAGCATAGAGTTCGGCCGAGCGTTGATGAACGCTTCTCCGTAATTTTCTTCTGCCAATCTCAACATTTTGTCGTCAATGCTCGATTGTACAGCGTTCATGTTCGAACCAGACCTGAAGACATTGTTGCCTGCTCGGAACCAGCCAGTGGCAAGCGGCTGCTCTGTTCTCACACGGGGCTTCCATATCTGACGCTTCTGCCTCGGTTCTCGGGATTTGATTTCTCGTCCCCTACATCCCTCTCAGCAAGTATTGGAGAGAGCACAGCTCTATTGTACCTCCATAAGCTTCAAACCGCTTCGGTGTAAACGACTCTCTGCCCCAAAATCGCCAGAAAGTTCTGGACGGGAGCTGGCTTGTGGTGTGACGAGACCGGAACCGCTCGCGGTGGTTTGAATATAAATTCTCGATCCCTCGTTTTCCAATCCATTACCATTGGACGACACCTCCCTCGGACAACACATCAGAAATATTCAACATGTGTATCGCCCTGATATCGACCGCTCATCCGTCCTATCGGCTGATTCTAATCGACAACCGCGATGAATACCTCAATCGTCCAACAGATATTGCCCGATGGTGGCCTGAGCCTCATTCCCACGTCCTTGGAGGCCGAGACATGCTTCGTGATGTCCACGGCACCTGGCTTGGAGTCACAAAGACGGGCAAGATCGCCGTCTTGACAAACTATCGAGAAGACGTCACGCCGGCACCAACAGCCGTCAGCCGCGGAGCCATCATCAAGAAGTTTCTCTCAGAGGAGGTCGGGCAGGTACAGGATTTCGTCAAGGACGTCGTCAACACCGGCATTGCAAAGGATGCCGGCGGGTTCAGCCTTGTCTGCGGACACATCGGCGAGAAGCTTGCCGTTATCTCCAACCGGGCGGAGGATCAGAGCCAAGTCCCCTGGATAGCTGGGGACGTCGTGCAGACAGTCGGCTTAAGCAACGCGAACTTTTCAGACCGCTCGTGGAAAAAGGTGACCCTGGGAGAAGAGTTGATGCTGAACAGTATTCGACAGAGCGTCGAGAACGAAGAATCCGAAGACCAACTGATTGAAAGGTTCCTAGACTTGCTCAGCCATGAAACCCTGCCTAGAGAAGGTAAAGCTGGCGATGCTGGCCTTGAGGCATACATATTCGACCTCAGGCATACCATCTACGTGCCCACGCTCGGAAGGAAAGACATGACTGGTCTCAAGGACGATGAGATCGCTGCTGCAAGAAAGCATGAAAAGGTTGACGTTATCGGCCACAACACACCCATCCGGACTGGTTCTCCAGCTGTCAATGGCTCAACTAAGGCTCAGCAGCTCGGCATCAGCGGCCTTTACGGAACCCAGAAGCAGACAATCGTGCTGGCTGATCACGAGGGAAATGTCCGCTTCTTCGAAAGAACGTTGTTCGACGAGAAGTCGAATCCTATCCCTGCGGGTCAGGGCGACGTCGATGAGAGGTTCAAGATTCCCAAGCCAACAGAGTCTGCAAATTAGCGTCACCCGCGCACATTCACGACCTGAGCCAGAGTCTCTGCTGACCAGTTCAAAGAGGCAGAACTGACGGCTGTCCGTCTGCGAGAGCGCCCGTCCCTACTGATGTCGGACTAAAGCTCCTCTTTGTAGCACTACCCGTGGCTGTCGGTGGATGCGGGGTACTGACTATTGGTAGAAGTCTGGCAAAGCGAACTTCACCTCGAGAAAGGAGTCCGTCGCCTAAACTGGAGTAAAACGTGCCGTCAACCAACTTGGAGGAGTCGATTACGGCATTGCCAAATCCCGGGAAGATGATTATATGCGTCAAGGAGCACTTCCTACATGCCACTACATGTACAACCAGGTCCATCGATGATGCACTTCATGGAAAGCGCAATATCAGACAGGGGAACCAGGTGGAAGTATGGGTATGAAGCTTATGGCATGGCCATGGAGAGGATACGACGGTTTGATGTTGAACAATTTTGGATGCTGTTCGTCCACAACACACTTTCCAAGGAGTGCTATATGCATTACACTTTCCAAAGAGTGCTATACGCATTACGCTTTCCAAGGAGTGCTATATGCATTACACTTTCTAAAGAGTGCTGTCCACCCTACACTTTCCAAGAAGTGCTATATCAAAAGTCTATGGCCCCAAGTACCATCCACAACAAGTCCTAGGGACAGGACACGAAAATGACCATACCCATAAAGAACTGATGCTTGGACTGGATCCAATGATGAGCAGACCCTGGCAAACAATCAATATGGTCTTCCAGGCAATGTTATTGTTTACAAGGTGCGGCATCATTCACAGGGTGTCCACCCAATTCACCACCTGCGCACTCATTCACATATTCACAATCGCACATTCGTCTCTGCGCTTCTCCTCGATTTCTTCTCACTCGTCCCTCGCAGCGCACAACCACGAACCGTTCTTTTTTTCTCTCCTCTCTTGTGTAAAGCGTTGACCTTGCCGCCGCAGAAATGGCTTCTTTTGCACGCACCACCAGTTCGTCACCTTCAAATCTCCGTCTCGTCGACACCGACGAGTTGTGCGAAACCTGTGCCGCCCTCACCGCGGCGGTTGATCAAGGCCACAACTCGTCGAGTCTGGGCGTCCTGCAGGGTGGCAACAACAGCAACAGCGGCAGCAGCAGCATCAACATCAACAACGGCAACGGCGACAACGGGACGAACGAGCCCTCAACATCTACATTACAATCATCAGAAATTCCCGAACCTCCCTCCAACGCCATTGCACGGGCACCGGCACCAGCACCCACAACAGACGATATCATCCAATTAATCATGATATCCGAGCTGAGAGACGCCGAAGAGAAGCTGGAGCGCGAGGGCGCCAAGAAGGAACGAGAGGGCGCCAAGCTGGGGCGAGAGGTTGCCGACCTCGAGGCCGCGCGGAGAGCGTTCGAGCACGAACGACGGGGCGTGTTGGCATCGATGCGGAACGCGCGGGACGCCCTCCGCACCTCCACGGACAGGTACTGGCAGAACACCCACGACCTATCCGTGGCGATGGCGGTCTTCCGACGCGAGAAGCACGAGTTCGAGGACGCCAGGGCGGAGCTCGAGCGCGAGAGGGCTGCGGTGGAGGAGGCGCGCCAGGCGTTCAACCTGGAGCGAGAGGCCTTTGAGGCGGAGAGGCAGGCGGCCGAGGTGGGGGAAGGGCGCGCCGCCACAGGCGAGGGGGGTAGGAAGAGGAAGAGGAAACTGTGGAGACGAGTGGCGGGGTGGTTGGGCCGTCGATGAGGGCGGCGGAGAGAGGAAACATACAGTGTATGCCGGCGATGGAAGAGGCGAGTGGTTGCTGGTTGGTCACCAGCACCAGCACCAGCACCAGCACCAGCATCAGAGAGGGCCGTTGCTTCAGGCACGGTTCCTGAAGACATTCATGAATCTGACCTTTCAAACAGTCCCTTACCGCGTGTTCAGCCGTTGTAGTCACCCGAGTAAGTGCCACCGGACCAGCTACTTACTTACATGTCGACCTTCGTCCATCAATGCTGCTAAGTAACTGAATGTGTTGTCTCGCTCATTGCACCCGAAATGCCCGTGGTAAAGTAAGCACCATGCAAGGTGTACATGAGGTATCATGGTGTCCCCAACTACATACCATCAATCCAACCCGCCGAGCGAGGCGATCCACGAGAACGCCCAGTACCTCATCGCAGACCCTCATGGCTACCATCTTGGGGCCAAGTCCTTCCGAGTCTATCTCCCTCGCATCAACAAAGACATTGATACCCAATAGGGCTGTTACCTTTTTTTGAGTAAGATTTTATTGATAGTTATTTTTTAAGCCGCCGCAACGCGTTGTCCTGAAGGCCTGCTGGAATTGCGTAGCCATGAGGTAACTCAATCCCAGCCAAGGAAACAACACCCAGTGTCTGCGCACGGCATAATCAAGTACGGGAACCCCAGGACAGGTAAATGGAATTAACGAGTCGTGATTACGAGTTTGCGAGACACGGGGCGGGAAGAGGCGGGACCGTCATCAGAGTGCGCGGGCTCAAATCCACACCATGGTTTACCGGGAGGTGAGGTTCACCATGTAAGTGGGCGATAGAGAGAGTGAGAGCGAGTGTGTGTGTGGACGACGTAAGATCTTAGAATCTCACGCCCAGCAAACAAACGAGAAATGCCAACTACTGTAGCGCCGATAGGTCAGCACACACACACACAAACACACACAAACAAAGCACACACCAACTCCACACACGATCTAGGGGATTCAGATCCGACTTGCGAGCAGTTGCGAGAGGATGCGAGGATGTCATCTGGCGTTCGAGCGATAAGCCTTACTTACCATACATACAGTACGAGCGAGGGACACGGGATACCCACCCACACACACACACGTACATACGCATTACACATACATGTTGACCGAGCGGCCTAGACGGGGTTTGATTCCATTCTGATTCTGATTCCGACTCTGATCTGATTCCGATTCCGATGGGATGCGGTTTCTGAGTGAGTCTCTTTCCTCTTTAACGATTCGCAAGAGAGGGACGGACAAAGCGAAGAAGAAGACAAGTCCTGTGATTTTCGTTGTCTGAAGGGGCACCCACACTCACACTCACTGTCTTGAAGGTTCCGCGAGCCCGAGCCCGAGCCAGAGCCAGAGCCAGAGCCAGACTCAGAGACAGGATCCCAGATTCATGGCCAAGGAAGCCGTTCGCGAGCCTCGAGCTGCGTTTCCGTCCAACGAATCCAGAATCTAGATTCCACTCCAGAAACTACTTAGCCGTCATAACGACAGAGTGGCAGTGGAATTGGGCAGGCGGGTACAACCAAACAACACGATCGACTTTGCGAACGCGAGAGAGAAAGGGAGAGGCGCGAGAGGACGACCAACAACAACAACGGATACAATTTTCCTCGTGTGGTTGGCAAGACGAAACACCCTTCCTTGACTCACCAGGAACCCAACTTCTCGTCTGTCCGTCTGTCTGTTCTCAATCAAGGATTCATTCGACGACTCCCGAGCATCCAGATCTCAATCCTGGGCACAACGAACCTGCCTCCTGCATAGCATCCGTAGCAAAGGAAGGAGGCAACCTTTCCACTCCCCCTAGCAACGGCGGCCACCACCATCGATCCTTGCAACGATGAAACGACCACCACGGGCAGTCCACATCGAGAGGTCTCAGCGACAGGCCGCCGACTTGGTCGTAATATCACCGGTGGATGAAGCACATGTCTCGGTCCGGGTCCCGTACAGCTCGAACGTTGCGCGCAAGGAGGAGGGGGAGGGGAGAACACCATTGTGCCGGTTCGAACAAAGGCGGATAACGAGGTCGAGCGAGTTCTGGTCTGCGGCCCAGTTGGCCGTTGAGGGGTTTAAGAGGTGGATAGTCGCGTCTTCTGGTGATGGGGGTGTCGGATGTGCTGTCACTGGTGATTGTATAGTCTCTGACGACTGAACTGGTCGTTCGTGGTGGAAAGTAGTGCCACCAGAGGACGTGGAACCCTGGTACAGTTCCACGAAGAGGAACTTCAAAGTAACTCCGTCGAGAATAGCAGGGCACACTCGAATCGTCAGTACTACAGCAGGATGGATATGGTTGGCAAGCTCGGCATTCCCTGAGTATACTTTTAACCTTCGACGAAATGCTAATAACATACAAAAAGATTCAATTTCACCTCAAGGCAAATGAACGGCCAGGTGCAGCAGTTGGCACGGTTAGCTCACCACAACTCACAGACCGGCTTCTTCTCCTTACACTGGAAACTCTCTCTAAAATCTCTCGAGTTGGCCATGGTGCCCAATATCCTCGCGAACTTGGGCGCGTGCGGGTCCAGGTAGATCCTCTGGATGGCCGTCTCCTTCCTGGTCTTCCCACACCACCAGTTGGCATAGTTGACAAAGAAGAGCTGCTCCTGTGTGAAGAAGTCCAGGCCGGGGAGATCTTGGTTGGGCTTCTCTGCCGCCCGTTTTTGCCATGCTTTGAAGGCAGCAGCGAGTCCACCGGCGTCGGCAATGTTCTCGCCCAGCGTCAGTCGCCCATTGACGTGCAGAGGTTTACCATCCGGGCCATCGACTGTAAAATTGGCGTACTGCTCGACGAAGCACTCGGCTCGTGTTTTGAAGTTCTCCACCGTCTTTTCCGTCCACCAGTCCGTGAAGTTGCCATTCTGATCGTAGTGCCGGCCTGTGGAGTCGAACGCGTGGGAGAGTTCGTGGCCGGAGACAGAGCCGAAGGCACCGTAGGACAGATATTGAGGCACGTTTACGTCGAAGACCGGGAACTGCATGATTCCTGCTGGGAAGACAATTTCGTTGCCCGGTGGGTTGTAGTACGCATTGACCGTGGGTACAGTCATATCCCACTGGTCCCGGTCAACAGGCTTGCCGAGAGCAGCCCATTCCTCTTTGACCTCGTTTTGGACGAGCGACACTGCGTTTTCGAAATACGTTGTTGAGTTGATGTTGACCGAAGCGTAATATTTCTTCAACTTCTCAGGGTCAAGGATGTTGGGGCTCTGCGACGGTAAAGATCAGCTTAAATCCAGCGGTTGGTAGAGTCTCGGGGCTGGTATACCTTGTCAGGATATCCGATCTTCTGGACGATGTTGTGGACCTTTGAGATTGCCAAGTCGATGACCTCTTTCTCCATCCACTCAGTGACCTTGAGCTTTTCAACGAACTGATCCTTGATATCGGTCACGATCTGATCACCGAACGCCTTGGCCTCGGCCGAGAAGGCCTTTTCGACGAAGAAGCGGCTCAGAATCCAGCCCAGTCCAGAGTCAACATGACGGACACACTTCCTCCACCGCTCTGGCTTCGTGTCTGGGTCCTGAGAGAGGTCAGCATTTGGGGCCAATGTCGAACCGGCAAACGTACCTGGCCCGACAGCTCATTTTGAAACCGTTCGATAGGGACAACTGCATCTGCCTCAATGAAACTGTAATATGACTGGATGGTTTTCCATAGGAAATATGCGTGCAGTGTCTCTTTAGATGTGTCGGACACCAGCTTGCTGAGGTCTTTCAGGTACTGTGGCGCCATGACAATGATGCGATTGGGCGTGTAACCCGACGGCACAAGCTCGTCAAGTACCTTTGAGAGCTTGAATCCTGGTGCTAGAGCTTCCGCATCCTTCAGTGACATGGGGTTGTAGTATTTCTGCAAATGTCAGTGGCGCGAGACTAAGCAGGCCGTATCCAACTCACAGTGACATCGTCACGATCCTCTGCATCCGGGGTGGCTGCTGCAACCTTCTTTTCAAACGCCACCAGAGCATGAGTATCGACGTGGTGTAGAGCTCCATGCGACCGGAAGGAAGTAAAGACATCAGAAATGGTGTCCCCGTACTTCTCCAGGATTTTCTCGTCCTCGTACAACTCTTTGGCAGGCAAGCCGACACTCCATGGAGCCGAGACGGACACAACCACGGTGTCGGGATCCTTGTCGTCTGCACCGGTACCAGCAGAGATCAAGCTGGACTGCCCGGTCTTGAGCGCGTGTAATACTGCGGAAGAGAGGTCGCCAGAAGAGAAATGCTTCGACGTCTCGTTGAGAATGTCGAGCAGGGGAGCAATACCGAGCTTTTTAATTGTATCCTCGTTCAAACAAGCGTCATAAGCTGCTTTGAGCTTATCGAAGTTGTCCTTGTCAGCAGAATTGCCGGCACTATCTAGGCGATGAGGCGAAAAATAAGAGTGCTGAAGCGTGGGTTAGCACCGACGCTATGCAGCAGACACCCGCTGACCAACGTACCGAGGAGTCACCGGGATACGGAGCTTCGAGGATGTGGCGTAACAGGGTCTGGGAGTTCTCGGACATGATGGTGCCTGTGAAGGCATCACCCTGGTCTGGACGAAGATCATGGCGGTCCCGCCAGCCTCCGCAAACCAGCTCCTCGAAGTCGGTACACGGGTCGATGTTCTTGTAGTCCGGGTGGAGGTTGTACAACAGCTCCGAAGAAGCGTGGACGCAAGCAGGGGTCAGACAGATGTTGGCTTCATTGGGGTCTAGTTCTTCGCTGTAGCCTTTGAAACGTTAGGCCCTGCACGGAATCATCTGGCTCGAAGAGCGGCATACCTCGAAAACGATGGTCCTCATGGTGTGACAGGCTTTCTCTCCATTCAACAAACGGTGGAATATCCCACATAAACCAGCATAATAAACCTATTGCGATAGCGAAGGGGATGGCGCGGAGAGGCCAAGGAACATGTTCTTCACGTCGTCGCTCCTCGCAGCACCGGCAGCAAGCCCCTAGAGCGGGTGGATTGTTTTCTTCATCTCGGAGCAGCGGAGTGGTTTCTTTTTGGTGACGGCAATGCTCATAGGGCGGAGGAGATGCCATAGTCAATCGCCTCAGGGAGATGATTGCTTACAGAGGTTGATGAAGAGAGAGGCAAGGTCAGAAGAAGCACGTATGACAACGGACGCCTGTTGCGGTTGCTGTCCAACGCGTGCCCCACATTAAGCTTAGCCCGATCGTCACTGCAGGCACAGCTTTAGTTAAGCCTGCACCACCTGGAGCTCTCGGTGCGGGGAAGCCTGGGCACGCCTGGGCTTGTCACTAGGGCGCTAGGCGTGAACATCGACAGCACGTGCGCTCAAGTATAACACAGTCCTACTCCGATTTTCTATTTTCACCTCAAGATCTTGCAGAATCATCGCATCATCATTTCTCAATGCTTGAGCTCCGGAACTGGAGTCTGGCCGCGTGCCCCTGTGTCCAATGCACGGTGGAGATATCAGCTAGGCGAAGCACTCAGCTCGCTCCCGATCGCAACAATAAAACATGATGTCAGTCGTGAGGCAGAGGCCTCCCGCGATCGAGACAAAGGGTTTAAGTCCGTACGAATAATGCGGACACTTAGTTTGTCGGAGGATCGGATGATGGAGTGTCGGATGGTCAAGTTGAGCCCCTACACTCCATTGAACCGCTCCGTGTCACTTCGAGAAGGAATACATATAACAACAAACATTCCGTGCTTGCAAAATGCTGCTCATCAACAAATTGCACTTAAACACAGCCCTCGACACAAGATTCAGGCGGAAACCACCGATACCAGAGACCGTACCTCGAGCCAACCCAAGAACACCGTGAATAGTTGTCGTCCAGTCTCCCATCCTAGCATCTCACATGGCACCCTCCAATCGAGCAGCCTATCTGGTTTCCGCCAAAAAGTCACCTCTAGAAGTCAAATCCGCGGCGTACACAGAGCCAGGTCCTGGCCAGATCACGATCAAGAACCATGCTGTCGCTACAAACCCACTAGACTTCATTAAACAGACCGTCGGCGACCTGCTGTACGACTGGGTGAAATACCCTATCATTCTGGGGAGCGACGTCGCTGGAGAAGTGATCGAAGTCGGCAAGGACGTCACAAGGTTCAAGGTCGGCGATCGTGTGGTCGGCCACGCCATCGGCATGGCGAAGAAGCATAACTCCCCGGCTTTATGCGGGTTTCAGGAGTATGTCAACCTGTTGGCGCACATGTCGTCCCATATCCCTGACAGCCTACCCTACGAGAACGCAGCGGTGATTCCTCTGGGGCTGTCGACTGCCGCTTGCGCGCTGTTCCAACCCGACCAGCTTGCGTTGCAATTTCCCTCGTCCCCTGCGGCAAAGTCGACGGGCAAAACCGTCCTCGTCTGGGGAGGCTCGACCAGTGTGGGCGCCAACGCAATCCAGCTTGCCACTGCAGCTGGATACGACGTCCTCACCACATGTTCACCACGCAATTTCGACTTGGTCAAGCGACTCGGAGCGGTTGCAGCGTTCGACTACCACGGCCCGACCGTGGTGCAAGACATCAAAAAGGTATTTCAGGGCCGAACCACTGCCGGGGCAATATCGATCGGGCAAGGCGCAGCGGAAGCGTGTCTCAACATCCTCGGATCGTGCAAGGGCGACAGGGTCCTCTCGATGGCCACCTATCCGCTAGATCCTATGAACCTGCCCAAACGGTTCGTCATGCCGACCATTGCATATACCTACCTCTCCGGGATGGCATCCCTGTGGATCAAGGCCAAGCGATCCGGCGTCCGAAGCCAGTTCATATTCGGAGATACTCTCGTCGACAACGAGGTCGGGCCTCGGATATACGAGCAATTCCTCCCACAGGCATTAGCAGATGGGTCCTTTGTCGCTGCTCCAAAACCCGAAATCGTCGGCCATGGTCTGGAAAAGATCCAGCACGCCGTGGATGTACACATGAAGGGTGTCAGCGCGAAGAAGCTTGTTGTCACGTTATGACGACAGGAACGCATGGCCATCAAGTGTGGGCGCGTGATTCTCAAAGTTCCGAGTGATTCTGTGGAGTGGTAGCGAAGAAGTTGTATGTAAAGTAATCCCTGGTCCCTTATCCCACGAGGAACGCCTTCACGCCGAGGAGCCACAGTGGCAATATGACGAGTTCGACGCATCCTAGGCCATACGCATGGCCAACTATAAGACTGATCCTTCCTGGAGCATCCCTTCCCTCTTTGCTCCATCCCATAACGCTGTGAAACCAGGGTGTAAGGATGAAGCAAGGCTTCCAGAGCCCACTAGATGCACAGTACCGAGTACTGTCCATAGTCAAGCTACAGTAACCACCACCCATCCTACCGATACGAACAACTCTCTTCCTCACAGCTCGTCCTTCTTGGCATCCGCATCCATTCCGTCCTGCCCCCCTTCCGCCTTCACACAACCCCCGTGTCCTCCGGCAGCGCTCTGTCCCTCTTCCCTCACACACCCCGGCGGACACGCCGCGTCGGCCTGCCCCCCCTTCCCAAACTGCCACGTGAACAAACCCTCAGTCTCGTTCGCCAACACGCCGCCCACGATCCGCGTCCGGCGCGCCGACAGCCTCCCCACGCTGCGGGCGAAGATCTCGGTCGACCGGATCGCGATCTGGGGCCACCCGTGCGACTGGAGCGTCGGGATCGATGTCGAGAAGATGTACTCCTTGAAGCCGCCGTAGAGGATTGCAGAGGAGCACTAAAGTAAGTAGCGCGTCCGGTCAGTATCAGATTCAGAATCGGGTTCGGTGGGGATATCGAAGCTGAGTGCTTGGAAACAGTGCGGTGCGCTCTCAGAGCGAAGGGAGGTCTCTCAACGGTACCAGTATATACGCTGGGAAGGGGGGCTCACCATAGGACACGCCTCCGCCGTGGTATACAGACTCAGATCGCCTAGGGCCTTGAGTGCCTCCGGGCCCGTGAGTTTATATTTGCCCTCGGGGTCGGTGAGCATTGCGGTGCAGTTGTTTATAGCCGCGATCTCGCCTATACGTACGTCGGGGACACGGGTGGTTAGTGGCGGTCTTGTCTGTCTGCATATCGTATCGCTTTGCAAGTTTCTTCAGGGGTGATATAATGATATAATGTATCAAGGGGATGGATCAACGACAATCGAAGAAGGGTAAAGTGATGAGAAGAGACCAGAAGGAAGATATCGTGGACCCATGCCAGTGACTGTAATTCAACCGTCAAAGAAACCCTCCCCGTCCTCTTCCCGTTCGTTGATCACGCTCGCTCGCAAGGGAAACAGGTAATTAGAAGACTCACGACACGAAGCGCATTGCAATACTCATCTCGTCCCGTCTCGTCTCGTCTCGTCTCACCTCATCTCATCTGCTGTCATCTCATCCCTAACATCGACCGACCACCAAACAGACAATGAAACAACCCCCACAGACAAGCAGATAGACAGATAGAAAGACCAGACACTGCCACAAGAAACAAAAAACAAAAAGGAACACACCAATGGGCGCCCACCCACTCACCATGCAACGTCGGATTCCCGCCCTTGACAATCGCATTCGCCCCGACACACACCTCACTCCCGAGCTCGAGTCCCAGTCCCAATTCCACGTCCACGTCCACGTCCGCGACGCCGCCCCTCCCCGCCGTCGCAACAACGGCCGAATGGTTGACAATCACGCACCCGAACGCCGCGAACGGACAGGGCGACCCGTCGTTGAGGTCGGCCAGGGATCCCACGGCGCGGCGCATCCAGTGCTCGCGTGTCGAGAGCGGGATGGGATCCGCGGCGAGGGCGGCGTCAGATTCGGCGCCGGGCCGGTGAGAGGGATCGTCGTCCCGGTTGTTTAGATGGTGGTTGGGGTCCTGGGCGTGGGCGTGGGCGTGGGCCTGGGAGGAGAGGAGGAGGAGGAAGGAAATGAACAAGGAGGCACGGCGAAGGGGCATTATTAGGGTGGTGTGGTGAGGGATGGTGATGTGCCTATATGAGTGAATGAGTCGGGAAATGGAGGAAGTGGGCACCCGTTCTCGAGTACGGAGTATCTTAGATTCGAAGAGAGAGGTCGTCTTTGAATGCGTCGACCATAATCACAGCTCCCCTGCCGCTGTATAACATGATATGCTCTGCAGGAAATGGACTTCTGCACAGCGCTCTTGTCCGCCACGACTTGGTTACACACATGCGGTATTATCTCACTCAGCCTTGCTCGACCGAACGGCATAATACTCGGTCTCCAGCTCCATCCTCAGTCTATCTCTTCCGGACGTTCAATTGTCTCCATCACGTCCCGAGGCTCCAATGCTGCATGATTCAGGGCAACTCGGAAACCCACACCCCTCGACGCCCTCGTCATTGCGGCATTCACATTCCACGCAGGCACCATATCCAGCAGCCTGGGATGTACATTCGAGGTAGGCATTCCACCGCCCACTACCGGCATGGACACACTTCTTTGCGCACGGGCCCTCTGCTTCTGCACCTTCGCCTTTTCTCTCGCGTGCCTGACCGCCACGTCTGGTGGCGGGGTCCGCTTGGCGAAAACACTGGGCCACTCGACCTCGTGAAGAGAGAGTCGTTGGATCTCAAGAGCGACGTAGCCCGGTGAGACGAGGACGATCTTCCGCCGCGCCAAGGGATGGTCACTGTATTGCTCGAGCATGCGGGCGAAGCCGTTGTCGAGACAGGCGGCGACGAACACGGCATGACAATTGGGCGTCGAGAGGAAGAGATGGAAGTTCTCTGCAGCGAAATGAAAACGAACGAGTCAGTAACGGTTTGAGACGTGGGGAAAAGCGACAGCCTTGCCTCTGATTTTGTCGTCCGCCCTCTCCTTCCCCCTGCCTGCGTCGAAAAAGTCAAATAAAGGCAGCTTCTCGGTGAACTGGACCGCAAATTCCGCCAGACTGAGAATTGCCGGCCCGCTCTTTCGGAAGTTTGTCATCAGCCCAGGCCGACTTGTGAAGTTGCAGAACACACGGGTAACGATCTTGGCCGTGACCGGGATAGTCCCGTGCTGGCTCAGGATGTACTTGGTCACTTCGTTGCGGATCCGCGTAGCGGCCATAGCACCTGGGCCCGAGCCATCGAGATTGTTGCACGCCGACACTGTTCCCGGGGAACATTCATTGTAGGAAATGTCGTGAGCCCACTAGTCACTTGGTGTCAAAGACCCGGCGCATCCCCTCTCGCAACAGTACTTACATGGTACGCGTCGCCGTCCACCAGGACAACCACGAACGGTTGAGCAGGCAGAGGAGCATGATTGTCGAGAGCGACTGTAGGACTCAAGGGAGGTTCAGCACTCGTAGTACACTTAAGATACTCCAACTCCAGCTGCGTGTCAATCAACTTCTCCTCCTGGGCCCGAGCATGCTTGGTCAAAGCCTTGAGCGACGCAGTCTCAGTGTTCAGCCGGGCTTGGAGCTGCGAGTTCGAGACATTCTCCCTTCTCAAGCTGATTTGAAGATTCCTCTCCCGGTTTTGGAGTTCTTTGTTACGCTCGCTTTCTCTCATGAGCAGTCTATGGGCTTTGGAAGAGGCATCCCGCTCCGCATCGAGTGTGCATTTGAGTCTGTGTATTTCGATGCGATACCGGTCGAATTCAAGGTTTGCTTGTTCACACATGTCGCGAGCTCTGTCGAGTTCGCACCGCAGTTCTTCCACCCTGTCGGCCAGGGTCTCGAAGTCGGTGTGCTCGACAGGTGTCTGCCCATACTCCAAGGCATTTCCTGTACCGTTCGTTTCAGAGCTCTCAACGGCAATAGGCTTGCTCCGGAATGCCGAGATCCAGGAGGATAACAACATCACGTGATGGCGTCGAGAATTGTTCGAGTGGCGATGAAGGATTGGTGAATGTGGTGTCGCCGTGCTAGAGGGGCCGCGGCCTCGAGGCAGGAGTGAGAGTAGCGTGATAGTAAGTCCGTCATTCAAGTTGAGGAGACACGAGAAAAATGGGCGAGAAGTAAATACCAAAGCAAGAGGGCGTGAAGACTGAGACGGAGGCGGACAGACCCTAAAGTCAAGCGCAAGGCCATTGAAATTCTGGCCGGATGCTCTTGTCTCGGATATTGAAAACACCACAATCACACGGCCGGCAACTACCACCACCACCGCCACCACCACGACGGAGCTCGGGTCCCGGTTCGGCTTCGCTCGGGATTCTATTCACGGCACATTCAAAGCACATTTACTGTCAGAACGAAGCGTCTACCACCGTAACAAGACGATTGGGAGCAGATCAAATCAATGCATTTCGACTGTGCACTCTGCATGTCTGGCCCCGGAAAATTGCCATGGCCATCAGGCACGCCCAGCCCCCAAATAAATGCCTGCCATGGCGGCGAGGTTGGCGGAACCTCATCTGAGCCCGTCACCCGTCGCTCAGAAGCCGCGCCCACTGGCAGCCATCCTCTCCAGACTCGGCACGGCATTGAAATTGCCCACGCCCATTCCTCCATTGAGGCCGCCAGACATCGCACCCATGGCGCCCGCGTGTATCGGTCGATTACCCATGCTGGGTTGCTCTTCCAGATCCTCGTATCTCAGCGTGTATATCCGTCGAACCTTCTTCCACAGTTTCGTGTCCCACCAGATGTAGTAGCCCTGCTCGCTCACTTTGTCATCCAGCAGTACCGGACTGGGTGATGCATCATCTCTGGTCAGCCACTGCTTTTCTCTCATGTGATATCGCCATTTCCGTGCGACCAGCTCTTGAGCCACCAACATCTGGATGTAGTCTCGCGGCATGGTGTAGAAGATGAAGAAAAGCGTTTCATCCACGAAACCAGTGATCCGACTCGACAGAGGTGCGATCTTCTTCACCGTGTAGCAATCCGGGATAGTGTACTCTGAGTCCAGGGGTCGTAGAGGGGCAGCATTCGGCTCAGCCCATGGTCCAGGATACGATTGTAATAGCGGTTCTTGAGATCCCATGTTGATTCCCAAGGTCGACAAATCCACTCCTCTCATCAGGCTCCTCATAGCCGGACTTGCGTTATCCTGCTCTGCCACGTAACCCTTCATGCCGAACTTCTCTTTTTCTGTCATGCCGGCAAAAACCGAATCATGATCTAGCCTTGATTCCCGGTCACCAAACATGTCACGCGACTGCAAACCCAGCGATTGGGGTGGCGACTCCTGTAGCTGCGATCTTCCGTCTTGCCCTAGGAATCTTTCTTGTCCTATGGCAGCATTGATGCTCTGGGATATGGGAGATCGAGCTACATATCATCAGCAACAATACCGTCCCCTAGAAAATCAGACCTACAGATTTGTGTCTGCCCTGATGGCGAAGTGACCCTACTAGGATCTTGAGGCGTGCTATCTCCCTGGTTGGGTTGCCGCTGAGTCAGTCCCGGGGGTCCACCAGGGGCCTGACTTGCTCGCCGCACTGGTTGCGAGGCAGTGTCCGAAGGGAACTCCATGGGCGCATTCCTCGAGTAGGTGTCTGTGGGATAGAAACCGTCTCGGCCCGCCGCAGGTTGCTGTTGTCGAGAGGCAATATGCGACCGTGTCGATTGAATCTGCTGTCTTTGTGCTTGTTCGTTTTGGGGCGGGCCCGTCTGCCAGGCACTCGAGCCCACATTATGGCTTTGCGATTGCAGTCCGCCGTTGTTGAGACTGGGAAAGGATGATGCGGACAGATCGAGTTGTGTGTTGGTTGGCCTGGAGCCCATAGCCTGTGCCCAGCTGTCCGGTGCTATCGCATCTCGTGCTTGTTGCGTTGGTGCTGGGAGCCCACTTTGACCCCAAGCTCCTTTTGTGATTGTTAACTCGTGCTTGCCAGGAGGAGTAAGAGCCATACCAGGCTTGGTAGCAACAACCCGGCTGCTATTTGCCGTTCGACTTTGTGTATGTTGATTCATGTTGTTCACCGCGGGCAGTTGACGTCCGGGACCTAAAGGCAAATCGGTTAGCATTCAGAGCCCGTGAATGCGTGACGCGAAAAAAGAAACCATGAGGCGATCGTCCAGCTGAACGACAAATTTCCGCCGCCAATGCATGAAAGTGACTCGTCCCAACTGGAAATACGGGTCCTGATTTTGACCCCTCGCTGCGAGAAGAACCTCAGAACCGCGATACTACCAAATCAGGAAGAGTGTCGGTCGCATATGCCGGGCTTGACGCCCAAAGCCCTCTCTGAGCTCAGATCTCATGAGAGGGAGATTTGGCGCGAAAGCAGGGCTTATTCTGGAGCACTCCGATGTCACCAGCTGGGCGTGAATCGCCACCCCCATTCCGACTGTTCCTGGACTAAACAAGCGCATTGCGCTCGTTCCTCCGCATTTCAACACCACAGTCAAGCGCAGTCGGTAACTAGTGGGATAGGTGGTACGTTCTGAAGCGCGCATGCGTGCTTGAACTCCGGGTTGTCCAAAAGCACTGCACAGCGCCTTCGTGGTCGCATCCTCCCAGACCTTGCGTTGCGTGCATTGTTCCCCCTCTTTCGACCGGCACAGAACAGGCTTGCCTCATCTGACACCAGAGTCGCATGTCCCATGGACAGATTCTAACCCAAATGTTCGCCAAAAGAGTGCTTGAGGATCAAAACGGCGTGCAGGGGAAATGGAAACCCACCTGGTCGGTTCATGTCTTGTTTGACTGGTGATCTGCACCGAGCGCGGATGCTCTAGCGCAGGAGAGGTTGGATTGACGCGCAGTTTAGACGGGGGTCTCTTGATGTGGTGGACTGTGAGGTTGAACCGCAGTATGTCTCGAGGCTCAAGCGCAGGAAGCAGGAGCGGAGTTGGGCTCCGGATATCATTTCCGGCCTTGGCGCCTCGACACGTTTGGCGACCCCAGCACTGACCAAGCCACCGAAAAGTGACACGGCCTTGGGATATGATCAATCATTAAGAGCGACTGTCTACATTGGGGGTATTGAGCCTTGTGTACCTCATTATTTTCTCGAGCCTATCTTTGACCCTGCAGTGCATGCTCGAGTCGTGGTCTATTACAATGCAACGCTAGATGGTAGACGAGTTCAGTCATGTCTTCTGTGAATGCCGCTCGCCCAAACGCCACGCTTGTTCCCTGCAATGCATTTTAAAGCAACAACGAAATCGCGAGTTCGACATTGCCATTTGCTTGTCGAAGTGCTGCAACGGCTTCTTCTCGTGAGAACCCCAGCTCCGTCACTCGTGCTATCGACTCCGCCGTAATTGGTTGCGGCTGTCCAAAGCTACCAGGACCCGACGCAGGTGCGGCAGAAGATGCCCCAGCGGCGGTTGACGCGGATGACTGAGCAGTGGCTTTGTCTGTCGCTTGTCCTTGCGCACCACTCGATGACCCCGATGTGCCGGGCATGACAGTCCCGGTCTTCGTGCCAATCGTGCTTCCACCAGGCCCTTCCACCTTTGGCTCGTTTTCCAGGACTTCCTCCATCATCTTGGGTATCTCGCTCTCGGGCAAGAACGGGATCTCGTCACTCTCGATCCTCAGGCAGTTGTTCTTGAGATCGATGCACATCTGATGCCGCTTGAGCATGTCCAGGCCCAGTAGTAAATCCACGTCTTTGCCTTCCATGACGGTGAAACTGCTCGCCAGATTGTATTGGCCGATTTGGATGTCCGCTGAGTGGACCCGACCCAGGATTTGAGCAGTCCCAACACCCTTGGCCATGCCACTGAATCGTTTGTCGACAAGTCGCAGAATACCACATCGTTCGGCAGCGGAGGGAGACATGATGGTAGTTTGTGCGCCCGAGTCTACGAAGGCTTTTATCGGGTTGCCGTTGACAACAACGTCGATGTACAGCATAGTGACCCTGCCGAAAGCTGGAGAACAATGTCAGCTATGGCTCTTCTCTTTGCCAGTGTACGCTTACCTTCGGGAAACTCTTCCATCGCTTTTTGCATATTCTCTGCAACACGCTCTTCACGAATCATTTCCTCGATCTTTTGCTGGGCTTCAAGATTGAATGGATCCGCCTGCAACCGTGCAATGTTTTCGTCTTTTTCCGCCTGTAATCGCTCGTTTTGTCTTCGTCTAGATTCCCAAAGATCGTGGAATCTCTGTGAATCCTGGGCTGCGGCCGCGAGTTCCGGATCTTGTCTCTCAACTTCGGCTCTTACAGCACGGTCTTCTAGAATTCGGAGTCTCAGCTGCTCTTGGCCGCTGGCGTTTCGTGCTCGTTGGGCTGATGACTCGCCGCCGGAAGCGCCGTCAGCGGGTCGCCGTCTTGGAGGGTTGGTGCTGATGGCCATGGCTATCAGATCTCCCTCGTTGACGCCAAACTGAGCCAAAGTTACCGAGTTGTCTATGACCGGTCTTCCATCTTTGAGGAATATCTGAGCCACCGGGGGAACATTGGTCTCGGCTTCGACGACCATCTTCAGATCGTTGAGGGTCATGTCAGGGGCGACATCGTAGGTGAGGAGGTCCGTCTGCAACTCTCTATCCGTGGTGACGATGCTTATCGAGATGAGCCTGTTGAGATGTCAGTTCTGAACTGTGGCCAAGTGTTGACAAGCAGCCTTGACTTACATGATAGCGGCTCTTTTCAAGTGTCAAACGGCTATTGAGCAGAGCCTTGTGTGAGATAAATCGGCGAGATTTGGGACGGTAGTTTGGGATATGAGATCTAACAGCAAGTAGAGTAAAGAACTATTTGTGAATGATGGTAGCGAAGAGATTGACGCGCTTTAAAGGTGATTTCTCATCACCGTGCACATGAAGCAAACCGCCTTATGGAAGAATTGGATATTGATGGAAATAATTACTCCAGGCACAAGTTGCGATGACGCACCTTTCCGCTTCGCCTATTACTAGTGAGGGGCCCTTAGGACAAGCGACCCATGGGATATGCATTCGGCTCCATCAGTTAGAAGGCATTCCTGTTCAGCAAACTCGATTCTCCGTACATAAGAACCGTGCGAGATCTGTGCGGGGCGGAAGTCTTGTTTTGCTCCCACTGACCGATAATAGGTCTTTCAGGTTCGCCGCGTTCAAGACTGGAGGGAGGTTATGTCTCAACGATCCCTGAAGCAAGTGGGCGGGAACAGTGACGGACAGTTGCTGGAGCTGACCTGCAAGGTTTCTGCTTTCTTCCAATAACTGAGCAATGCAGGGAGGGGGTCAGGTACAGTTAGTAGTGAATACTACTGTGTGATCTCGCATAACTAGTAGATACAGTACAAATATTGCTCTCGCCTAGGTAGCCCCCCACGGACGAAGGAGTACCGGTGGTGGGATGTTGTCAGCCTCGGAGGCGCCTCGCCAGGCGGTCGCGTGCCCACGGCCAACTTCTTCATCTCACTCAGAAAACCCAGGTGTGAAGTTCGCATTCCCGAAAATCTCGTTCTGCTTTATTTATGAGTGAATTTAACAGCAGAGCTCTAAACTCTTTCCCCAGCATTATTTGGCCTGCAGTGGACCGTAGCAGCTGCTCTACGAGTTACCACGACTCTGATCCACTAGTCCAACTTCGATCAGAGGCAAATCGAATTTTCGTTAGAGCCATCATTGCAATTTTCCTGCTTTCCAACATTCCTCCCCTTCAAAGGTACGACTAGCGTTCTCACCCAGCTCTTCAATCTTCGGCAGCCATCAGTCGACCGATCCAGCCTCAGCTGCCACCCAATCCCGCTGAAAACAGCTATTGCGCAGGAATCCAGGCGGCTTGTTTACCCAATCGATTCGTGGTTCCGGAGCCCATTCAGCATGCCCCCAAGCCAGGATAGATCGAGCCAATCAGAAGGATCGGCGAATCCGACGTCTGCCAAGTTAGACTCCCGAAGCGGTCAGCCCTCACAAGACGAAGATGGCTTCGTCGACATTCAATCCGACGACGTGGAAATGCAAGATAGTGACTCGGACGCTGCCGCGCCATCCCAGCAACCGCCTTCTGAATCTTTAGATCTTCAGCGCCTCAGTCACTCCAAAAAAGCTGAGGAAGCGCCCGAAGAGGACGAAGACTCGGAAGACGAACACGACATCATGGCCAACCATCCGTTGTTGAATATGCTTACAGGGAGGCTGGGGCAGCGCCGACGCGGTTCCTCGCACAAGTGGGATCACCTTCACCCCGAGAACCAAGCATTGTCGGTATCGGATGTGGACCAATGCACCTCACTCGAAGAAGCGGCGTTCCCAGCCGAAGAGAGAGCAACCCGGGAAAAGGTACAGCCCTTATAGCCTTCACAAGCTCAACCTCTGCAATATTGCTACATTCAAGATCTGCATCACTTGACTAACGACTTTTCGTCCAGTTTCAATACCGACTCACTCGATGTCCTGAGTTGAGCCTTGGTCTCTTTACCCAACCCACAAGAGCCGAACTGAAGGATTCGTCAAAGCCCGCTCAGCGACGACTGATCGGGCATATTGTCTCAACAAGGACTCCCGCCCCTGGCGTCACCGAGGCCTCGATGGGGGTGCCCTCAAACTGGAGGACGAGAAGATCTTCGCTGCCGACCAGCGACGACGAGGAGCCTCTGGGCCATCAAGACCTGGGCGGTACTATCTGCGTGCATTCCTTGGCAGTTGCACCCGAGCTCCAGAGAATGGGTTTGGGTTCTGTGCTGATGAAGTCGTACATTCAACGTATGAAAGATGCCAAGATCGCCGACCGGATAGCCTTACTTGCCCATGATCATCTCGTCCCATTCTACAGAGGCCTTGGCTTTGAGAACATGGGCCCCAGTACTGTCACATCTCACGGCGGCAACTGGAATAACATGGTACGGCTCTGTGATATCTGATTATGGTGTGGCCATGACTAACTCGACCAGATTCTTGAGTTTAATCACGAGGATGATGATTAGTGGCACTTGTTACGAAGAGTATAAATGCCGATAGCATTGCCATTGTAACCAACTGCATATCAGAGGCATTTCAAAGCTCGTATGGATGGTATCGGAGCTCTCATGTTTTGCTTCCATCTGCAAGGTCTGGACCGAGCAAGTTTGGCACGACGATGATGGACCAGCGAACGACCCGTGATAGGGACACAGGAGAAATGGCTTTTGTTGCAGGCCTTGATGGCTGACGTATCGATACCCACTACAAGCCGACGGCTGTCCCGGGCATACTTCAGGCAGGACAATGGTGTTCAAAAGGAAACCCTTGGGGTCCTCCGAGACCTAGGGGTGTATTATGATCCAGCGAGTAGTTTTGCGTGTACGGTTCACACCTGCCGGGCAACCGGAGGTGTTCTGCGACTGGCCTCTTTGGCTGCAAATGACCAGAAAATGATAGACTACAGATACTCCGTACTATGGTTTGATATCCTTCTGAAGCGGTCCCCCTCTCGTTCGGAGCGTTCGTCTGGTGGGCCGAGATCTAAGGTTGCAACCCATGGTCGAAACGTGGATAAACAAGCCGAGGAAGCCGCAGATCGAGCAGCCAATCACATCGGCGGGATATGTTCACCTCTTACCTCACCTCGTGCGCCAGGCAGCTCGCTTCGAAACTCCCCCGGTTTGTTCCTCGTTCCATCATCGCCCGATGGCGACTGTCTGCAAGTGACGATATGGCCCACAGCTCTTCTCTTCGTTCACCATGATTCATACCAACGTCCTCTGCTGTCCCACTGATGCCGGCCGACCGCCCTCTTTCACTGTGTTGAGCCTCGACGTTGATCAGACTCAGAAACAAGCCTCGATCAGCCGTGCTGCATTTCGGAATCCGAACCCGGACCCGCAACGGCGACATTGGGTTGTTCGTGCTGCACGCTGCTGAGGACATCCCCCCGATTTCGAGCCCAGTCTAGCCGTGGCAGACTGCAAGGCGCTTCCCGCTCCGTTCTGATTGACCTTCACCACGCACATGATCTCCAAACCAGACACAAGAGGGTAAAAGGTGCGGAGAGCCATTACGGAAGAGAGCGGACAAAGTACAGGGGCAGGCCGTTTCAAGCCTATCGCAGCCTGTGCCCATAGATTCCTAATCGGTTGAGAGTATCAGGGACCTCGTATAAGACATCACCCAGGTCCAAAGGCAACATCATTGTGCCATCTGGCGCGCCAGCCAGATAGCCAGATTGACAGTCAGTATGCCCACCAACCGGCCCTTCTTCGCCAATTTCTTCTCCGCATTCAGAGCAAGGACGAACCCGACGTTCCAGGCCAAATCCAGCCCGGCATACGATGCAGTGTCAACGGCCTCACTCGTCGCTGCTGCACACGTTTCCACGACCACCGCGACGGTGACCTCATCTGGGGCAAGAACCATCACTACAAAGGCTCCTGTGGAGACCACGACCCCATCACAACAACCGCAAACCAAACCTAATGCCACAAACCCTCTGCCATTCTCATCGAACCCGACTTCACACAGATATGCAACTCCTCTGTCGCGATCACCCGGGACGACTTCACCCACCTCTCACTCAGCGCACGCCAATCCTAACCTGTCAATATCCCCACCGGGTGCCTCGACTCCAATGACGAGGGGCCGGCAACGACGCGGCAGCGACAGCTCGAACTCGTCGGGGGGATTTATAGATGCACTGGGCCCCGAGAAGTGGTACATTGGTGGTCGGAACGCTGCTGGCGAAGAGACATTCTACAAACTGGGGCTGGTGACAGGTGGAACTGGGAGAAGAGTCCGCAGTCTAGATCGGTTGAGCCTTTGAACATCCTTTGGAGCCGACGAGCCGAAACAAAGACAGGGTCGACCCCTCTCATACAAGAGCACCCAAATGTGAAGAGGCTTATGTGTCAAGATATCGCGACCAGAGTTTACAAGACCGACGGGTCTTGTCTCTAGCTATGCATGAGAGTGCCTGAAAAGACTGGACGCTCAAGGAGTACTTTACGAAGTTGGTCAGTGGTCAATTGCCTGCTCATCCTGACACTGAATAGGAGGGTATGGAAAGCTAGATACGTGAGGTTGACCGGTTGGCGCTTGTGTCCAGAAGACCAAGATTGCCCCAAGGTGTTACAGGCGTTGACGGTCAGACAAAATGCAATGGGAATATGCATCGGAGGAGTGCCTTGACGTGATTTATTGTTATACTACAATGAGAGTTTTCTCATCTGCCAGTATTCTCGAAGGCCGTTCACCAACTTCGTGCAACTACATGCAAGCTGGTTAAGCGATATATCATGCCTTGAATACATCACAGATCACGCCAAAACATTCAAGCCCTGATGTACCGCTCAGTATTCCCACTGGACAGTCTCCGTAGAACAAGCCTGCTCCCCGTACGGGAATGGACCAGCAACGCGGCAATGAGAGCCGTTGGGTGCAGCATGTATACTTGAAACGGTGCGAATGCAGGGTAATAGAGCAAGTGAATCTGGGATCTCTCTTGGGTACTGTTTATGGCATGTTGCATGTGTGCATGTGCATGACAACGCAGGTGCGAGGTGTGGCGCGGAGTGCATGCAGATCACCGCCCAAGGCGGTTGATGTGCTATCTCCGTAACGGTCGCCTCAGCGTCGAAGCTGGATTGGGTATCAGTACAAAGCATTGGCCGAAGTCGAGCGAGATATTTGCGATGGCTGTCTCTGGTCCTCAAAACTCATCCGCCACTCGCTACTCAAGTGGAGCGGACACGGGTGAACTGGTGCTTGTACGAGTACAAACCAGTGGCGGGATTCGTTGCTAGCAAACACTCCACGACTTGTGGAATGCAGCCAGAATCCCAACGGTGGGAATGGTTTGGTACGAGTAGGCGCCTCGCATTTATTGGCATTTCTGTCATTGCTAGCGATCACATATGTCACAACGAGATGTTATCCAATCAGGCCGTCGACATCTGCTTCCTGCATGCCTTTCACGAATGGCCGTCCCGTCGGCCATATTCCTAATGCATGCTGAACCTGAAAGCCCCAGGAAAGACTTGTTACATGCTCGGCTGCGTCGCAGGACAGGTCAATCTGACGTCTCACATTGCGACCCACTCGCTTCTCGGTTATCGATGCTGAGGCAATTTATCCCGCAACTTGCACCCGGCTTCCCAGATCCTGTCTTGTTGGACTGTCGCTCGCTAGTGTCCCGTCCAGTCCTGCTGGGTGCATCCGTCAACAGTACTCCGTACCCAAGAATTTGGAGGCTCTTCAGGGGTCGCTAAGCAAGAAGAGGCCCAGTAAAAAATAGCCCCCGGGGGGTTGTTGCCGGGGCATGCAGCACCTAAGCCGCTTCCCCTCCCTCCAACCCTGTTTCAGATCCAAACTCGCACCTTTGCAAGCAAACAACCCGCTGCATGCACCGAAGGGTCGTGCGCGCTCAGGAAACCTCCTAGTCGGGCCCGAGTCGAGGGACAGCTGTAGAAGACAGTTTTCATGCCAGATCATGGGTAACACCCAGATCAGCGGCTCTGATGTTTGCCCACTGGTGGTGGAAATGGATCCCCGGAAGGAGGAGGCCTCTAACCCCTGAGATTACCCAGCGCCAGGCGTTAGTTACAAGCCTCCGTCCATAGGCCAAATCTCTTTATGTTGTGTAACAAGTCGCAGATCCGCCTTAAGCCGGATGCATCGAGGAAAGCGAGCAGCTAGTAGTAACAGCACCCTCCTCGAGGTCCTGGTGATCCGAAATCCCAATTCTGCCCAAGTCCTACGCACCGTGCAGCTTAGATAGAGTTTTTCCCTGCTGCAACAATCGGTAGAGCGCCTCTCGAGACTGGATACTCTGTTCAAGCCGCTCTCGAATCAGCGTGCATCGACAGAGCTGCTCGCTCGTCCCTGGCCGTCCGATCAGCAGGAACCAGCAAAAGTTGGAGCTGCGGGTGCTGCTGCCAGAGTCTCAACAAGGTCCAGGTGGCATCCCGCCCCGTGGCGCCCGCTCGAATCTCGCGTAGCCTCTCGTTACACTCATTCATAGGTAAGCCAGCGCAGCGCCCGTCGTCCCTTCACCCATGGGTCACCGATTGTTTTCGATTTTATCACTTTTTGTTCTTGACCTCCAAAACTCTCCCCCACCTTTCCTAGTAATTCAACGCCCTCTGGCCCAGAGCCTGTTTTCTACGTCCAAACACGATGCACAGGCACTAACCGGCGAAGATGACGTCGCGAAAACGACCCGCGGAATCAGATCCAGATGGCGCTGTCAGGGCGGCAACCAAATCGTATTTTGTCACCCCGCTGACGAAACCTCTGACCTCCGATAATCTCAGTCCGCCACCCAGTCCGTCTTCGAATTGCGGCTGCCAGAAGCTCGCCGGCATGGATCGAATCGTCGCTCTGTCGCCGACCCCGACTGTCGTCCTAGACAGGGACTTTGGGATAATTATCATGTCGACTTCTTGGACGCGCCTGGCCAATGTCGAGCCCGATCAACTTCGCGGCAAGAAATTTCCGGACACGATCAGCGACTTGCTGCAGCCCGCATCTCGCGACAACATCCTTCAGATAATCCAAGAAGCCATCGCAAGCCGCCAGGAACAGAAATCCGAGCCTGTGCCCGGGATCGCGATACTCACTTATTGGCGGGTCGAAGCTCTGCCCATTTTTGAGGGCGACGACCTCCTCTATGTCGTAGTTAAATGCCTCGACATCACCGAGGAGCTCCAAAAGGCCAAAGATCGATCCGCTCAACTCGCATCCGCGGAGACCTTTCGGACCCTGGTCAGCACGCTCAGAGATTACGCCATGTTCATGCTCGATCCCAGGGGCTGCATAGCGACCTGGAATACCGGAGCTATGCTTCTCAAACAATACAAGGAGGAAGAAATCATCGGGAGGCATTTTTCCACCTTCTACAGCGAAGAGGACCGGAAAACGCGAAAACCCGAGAAAGAACTGGAAGTGGCTCTCCGGGAAGGGAAGGTCGAAGATGAGGGCTGGCGCGTCAGAAAGGATGGCTCTAGGTTTTGGGCCAACGTCATTATATCTCCTGTCTACCGAGATGGAGTTTTGACAGGCTTCAGCAAAGTCACACGAGATCTAACGGAACGGAAAGCCGGCGAAGCACGGTTGATTGCTGCTTACGAGGAAGCGTCGAAAATGAAGTCGGACTTTTTAGCCAACATGAGTCACGAAATCCGGACGCCTATGCACGGCATGCTGTCGGCCTTGTCGCTTCTCATTGACACGGGCCTCACCGAAGAGCAGAAGGAACTGACCGATATTATTGACGAGTCGGGAGCCATTCTCTTGCAGGTCATCAACGACATCCTCGACTACTCGAAGCTGAGCTCCGGCTCCTTTTCCATAAATAAAGAGGTCATGAACATTGCCGATATAGTTGGTGCGGTACGACGATGTTTCAATATTGGTTCTACCGAGGTGCTGAGATTTGAGGTCGATTTGGATCCTCACCTGCCAGCCTTTGCTCAAGGAGACCCTCTTCGATACCGGCAGATCCTGCAGAACCTGGTTTCGAACGCGGTCAAGTTCACCGACAAGGGCTATATCCGCGTCAAAGTTGCCGTCACTCACGAGGATGAAGCCACGTTCGAATTGAGGACGGAGGTGATCGATTCGGGCATTGGCGTAACGCCCGAGGCTGAGAACGTGCTGTTTACTCCCTTCACCCAGTTGGACAATTCCTCAACAAAAAAATTCAAGGGCACGGGGCTCGGTCTCTCCATCTGCAAGAGCCTGGCTGAGTTGATGGGCGGTAATGTCGGATACATGAAGAACCCCCTACACCAAGGCAGCATTTTCTTCTTCACGACAAAAGTTGGTAAACTGGAAGCGACGCCGATAAAACCACTTGCGAAAGCTTCGCCGGATGTTGAACTCAAAAAATTGGCTCATACGAAGCATCTGTTGCTGGTTGAAGACAACGCCATCAACCAGACCATCATGGTTCGTCTATTGCGAAGTTTCGGTTTCGAGAAGGTGGATGTGGCCGCCGACGGCGCGGAGGGTTTGAAGATGGTCACACAGAAACCCCTGGCATACAGCCTAATTCTGATGGACATTTCCATGCCTGTGATGGACGGCGTGACGGCCACAAGGAAGATTCGAGCCGCAGGTCATGCCATGCCCATCGTTGCTATGACCGCCAATGCCCTGAAAGGAGACGAAGAAGCATATCTGGCCGAAGGCATGAACGACTATATTGCGAAGCCTGTGGATCGAAGGTTGCTCATGGAGTCGTTGCTAAGATTGCTGGGCTGAAATGTCGCCAATGGGACTCTGGTCAGTCCAAGTCCCCGGCCACTATGACTCCGAATCCTCGAAAAGGGACGGAAATCTGTCACAATCCCCTCATCTCCCTGTCATATTCATGCGCACCAAGAACAATTGTTCGTCAAATGTTGGAATCGGCCACCAGTGGAAGAGAGACCATGCCCACCTTGCCGCCAAAGGACGCAGAAGATTTGCGGCGCCATGAAATAGTACGGGAGCACAGAATGTCTCTCGAAACTCCGACCGACACCAATCTTGGGAGAATCAGTGAGGACGAACCGAATGGACCCAGCGACTCCATTTCTAGATCGAATGACTGGAAAGGTTTCAGCCGGTGTTGCAAATTCGGGAGAGGAGCACCACAGATAAGCGTGTATGAGGTGGCAGGACGACCGAGGGATCGTTAAGTGCAAGCTCTCAACACCGAGACCGCTATTTGAGATGATCAAATTCAGCCTGCTAAAGGAGGACTCGCTCGAGGCGTGACCGAGTCAATGCGATGCGCTATCGTGCAGTGGCAAAGCTCCCTTCTTGAGCTCGAGAAGGGGGCCATCCCGTGCGAACACTAGGCTCGTCGAATCCAGTCTTCGCATCGGAGGCTCCCTCAGAAGGTCAATCTTTTTCGACGGCATTACACTTCGGTAAGCATACTACTTACAACTACACTTCGAGCCCCTGTCCGGGATGTGGCGCCTCTCGATACATTCTCCTGTTCGGTCACGTTCATCAACAAGGGAACGCATATTCCTTCGCCTTATATAGCGTCCACAACGAGAAGGTGCCAAGGGCCGATTCGTGCGATGCGAGCGGTGGGCTTACGTTTCATCCTCGCGACTGGGCAAGGTCGACTCCAACCACGCTCCAGTACACCCGGGACATGGCCTTCCTGGCCTATGAAGCCGACGGGACCCCGATCCGTAGCGTTTGACGGTGGCCCTATTGGTCGCCCCTCCCGATCTCATCGTTGATAAGAGAGCGGAGCAAGCTCTCCACTCGAAAACTGCACGACTGCTTGGGCACACGGTGACTGCCGTGCCGACAAGCATTTAGAAACGGATCCATAAGAATAGGGAATTACCCAAGAGAATAGAATTCAGAGGCGGCGCCTCCAATGATACGGCCCGGCGCCGCTTACTCATTCATGACTCCCCGTGCAAAGGGACCCCCCCGGGCGAGAAAAGCGGAAGTGCCAGTCCCGCCCGATTGATTATCCAAGCACTCTTGGAACCTTTGTGCCGTCTTCTGGCAGCTCTCTCACTGCTCCATCACCCTCTGTTCCTCCCGCGCGTGCTCCCTTTTCGATATAGCATGTCGCTTAGCACTAGGGTCTTGTACACCTAAGAAACACCATCTTTCCTTCTGCCTCCTTGGTAGCCTCCCTGGGGTTAATGGGTCGAACATTATCAAGACGCGCTTCCACATCATGAAGCACTCCTCGCTTGAGCGATACTCATATGGCTGCCGACCGACGGAAGCAGTTTCTATTTCTCAACCAATCCTTCTCTTCTGACCCCCGCTCCCAGAGGGAGAAAGAGCTTCAGGACGCCGACCGTCGAGCCCACGCCGCGCGCAACTCTAGATCAAAGCGTACTGTTCCTCTCACCGACAATGTTGCCTTGACCTCGAAGGGCCAACTGTCGAAGAAGACCGCCCGACAATCGGTCGAAGAAGTCCCACCAGATGATCTTCCGTCCGCAAAGCCGTCCAGGAAGAGGTTTCTGGCCGTGCGGTCCAGAGCCCCAAAGACTGAACGGCACTCCACGGCACTCCCTTATGACGCCAAGCCTCTGACAACTATACCTTCTATCGGTCAAGGCAACTATGACCCCTTCGACACCGCCTCGGTAACCGGGCTGCCTCCTTTCATTTATGGCATTTTGGATTATTGTGAGCTGATCCTTCCATCGGGCCCTGTCCACTTGACGTCGCAGAGGTTGCAAGCATCTAGAGCCTCGCCGGCCCAGGTCTTCTGAAACAATACATGCTGAGGATACTGACACTTCTGTGCTGAGGCAGGCTTCCGCAATGTATGGCCGACTTTGAGCTGTTCAGATCCGCAGACAGAAGCCAAACTCGCAGTCACAAGAAGACAGGTCATCCGAGAGCATGCGTTTCTGCTCCACGCATATATTGCCAATGCCGCCGGGCATAACTTGCGCCTCCACCCCCCAGGCGACCCTGCTCGGACCCTATTGACGCAAGCACGGTCGTACCATGAAGGGAAGACTCTGGAAACCGTCTCGGACGTATTGAGAGACCACACGGGCCCCGTTCCTGATGGGGTTCTGCTAGCCCTGTTCATCACCGTTTTCCCCGCGGGTGATTACGATGCCTACGTATGCAAATACCCTGCATCCCCGCTGGCTGCCGCTCAAAGTCTACACCTCTACGCCAACCTGGACATATCACCTGGCAAGATCCAGCAGATCCAGAGGATGAGCCGTCTTCTTGAAACCCGGGGTGGGGTGGACGGAGTGGCTCAACGCGAATGGGTGCACGCGGTCATCCTGTAGGTTGCGGTAGCTCCAAGCGCACATTCTGACGAAGCGTGGCTGATCTTTGCCTCGCAGTGCGGACGTGTTCGTCGCATCCCGGCTTGGGGTGCGTCCCGTCTGGGGCTGGCCGACGTCGTTGCGACATCTGTTTGACGCGTTCAATGACCTGGTCCTCGATCCCCATGCCTTCCAGCTGTCCCTCGTGATGGGCCACGGGTTCTCCTGCCTGAAACACGGCGAGCTTCTTCAGATCTTGATGTTGTCGTGTCGAGCAACGCTGGCGCTAGACCTCCATCACCGCAAAGTCAATACGGGCCCCCAAATCTGGGAGATCGCCAAGGTCAGAAACGCGATCCAGCATAAATTATGCTGCCTGGACCCTCCGGCAGAACTCGTCCCTTGCCCTGACGACTCGGTCTACAACATCGTGCGTCTCGCGGCGTTGATCTACAGCGACTTGGTCCTGTTTCCGCTGGGCGACTCTGTGAGCATCAAGCCACGGCTCGCGTACGACCTGAGAAAAGCACTCGAGCTGCATTCCCCAGGAGATGCACCTGCACGTGAAGCCGAGGCCGAGCTCATGACCTGGTGCACAACCATGGGGGCGCTTGCGGCCTATGGCACAGTGCATCAGGAGTGGTTCGTCGACCGGTTGACGCAAGCGCTGCGCCAGGATGAACGACTCCTCGACTGGATCCTCTTTCAGACGGTCATGTCGCACTATTTGTGGTGGGATTATGTCCTCCAGCCACGTTGCTGGGACATCTGGAGCGAGGCGACACGGATGGTACGGCCAGACCACACGGGATCTCGATCTACCGAAACATCTGGTACGGTGGGATCTCAGTAGTTGTTCTTGACGGGCGGGAGTGTTGTCGGGGGGTGCTGAAAACTGCTGATATCACCTTTGAACTGAAGTGTTTCAAGAGCCGAGAATGGGACCAGGCACGAAATGCATCTTTGGCAGCCGTCACCTGGCATCCTACAGACCACACAGTAAATGAGTTTGCATGTAGTTCGGCAAAACTACGGATGTTTGCTTCGACTCAAGTCACAACCTTCGCCAAGAACTGCCGGAATGCCACGTTACATTGATGGGCACTACCTACGGGGCTGCTGATAACCTTCGTTGAGGTGTCTGCGATCCCCCATGTCCCCTAACCATTATACTCGGTAATAGCAAAATGCCCCGGGCAGGATGTCGTGCGTTCCGCGACTATCCCTATGGTACCCTGCCTACCTAAGTGATGAGGGGAACACGGGCGAAGCCGGTGACACGGAGGGCGGCGGAGGGCGCGGTTCACCGTGGTCATTTGGTACGGTGCACGATCCGAACGCCTCGCAACTCCTTGTCTTTTGGGTCTGCATGATGTCCGGGATTCAAGTGTGTGGGTCCTTGAGACTGATTGTCCACGGCGACAGGAAGCACGAACTAGACGGTAGATGGCTTGTGACTCGGGCCTACCAAGGCCACCCGTATGACATACATCCGAGCTTGCAACAGGTCCAAGTCCGTTTTAAGTACTTGCAGTGAATCCATTTATTTACCCGACGAGAATCAACATTAACGGTTCAAGTCAACCCACAAATTGACCCAATTCAACCTCGTGGGTGCACATAGAAACAGATTACATTCTCCCTAGAGAGATCATCATGGCTGAGTATAAAATCCATCAGGCCACAATTGACTCGGTCAGGGACAAGGTCGTGGTCTTGACAGGTAAATGAAACACTTTACTTTGATGGCATTTGCGACTTTCTTACAGAAAGATTTTTAGGTGGTGCTCAGGGCATCGGTGCGGCTACGGTAACCCAATTGTATCAGTCTTCCGCCCACGTTGTCTTCTGTGACTGGGACGAAAAGACTGGTTCAAGTCTTGTCGAGTATCTTGAATCCTCGGTCAAATCTGATGGCAGTGTGGTATATCTGAAAGTCGACGTTCGGGATTACCAAGCTCTGTGGTCGATGTTTGATGCGACATATGCCAAACATGGTCGAATCGATATGGCGATGTGTTGTGCCGGCGTCACTGAGCGACATGGTTACTTTGAGGTCGACAAGCTGAACCTCGAAAGCGCAAAGGAGGTGAGTCTTCCTATCTGCAGCAGTACACGCTTGGGTTAAGATGGACAGACACCCACCGGGATCGACGATGTCCTTGATATAAATCTGAAAGGCACATTGTACTTTGCGAGGCTGGCTGTCGCTTACCTGAAAGAAAACCACAAGTTTGATGCAAACACCACAGGTGGAAACATCAGCTCGCCGAAGTGCATCACGTTTGTCTCTTCAGTGGCTGGGTTCATAGAGGCGCCCACTCTCTATTCATATGCATCCTCTAAGCACGGCGTGATAGGATTAATGAGGGCCTTGCGCGTACTTACACTCCAGTCATATGGACTGCGGGTGAATGCTATCTGTGAGTGTTCTCTTCGTCCGGGCTCCTTTTAACCGGTGCAGCAATGGTGATATTAATATGGCTGTGGCAGGTCCCTGGGCAACCGATACCCAACTCTTCTCCGAAATTCGCGATGAATGGAACAGAAAAGGCATGCCTATGAACACCGCATTGGATGTAGCAAAGTACATCATTCAAGCGACTGCAGATCAAAACGCGCACGGAAAAGCACTGTACGTGGCAGGTGGCAATGCTGTTGATATTGAAGAGGGTATATGGAGGCTGGAACCGCAATGGCTGGGAGAAAAAAATAGCCGGGATTTGAAAGCGGGCCAGGTTATTATGGGCGTGGTGAGTTTTGTTTCCAAAGTTGCTGGCCTCACGTTCGGCGGCGGGGCCATACTGGTACCTTTGGGAATTATTTCTATGCTAACAAGAAGCTAGGACACGAACTGGGGGAAGACTAGGGGAGACAAGTGATGAGCACGATTATCGGCATTCAGTATGAAGAATGGCTGGCTCGCAGTGCGTTTTATCTACACTAGCCACTAGATGCAACAGGATAAAGTCTCAGGTCTAACGAGCACGTTTCTAATGGCATCACCGTGCATAGACAGCTTCATGTGAAGTAGATGGGATAAAGCGGCCATCACAGCCAACCATTCAGGCTGGACATGTGGACAAGGCTCTCTGACCTTAGAACAGGCTGAAGACTTACCAAACTTAAGTTTTTGTTTACCGAAGTTGTTTAATCTGCACCATATACAGTGCTAAGTACATTCCATTGGGCATATGTTCAGTTCAAAGGGAGAAGATATTGCCTCCGTTATAGTCCAAATTCTAGTTCTCAGCCAGCAGTGGAATCTTGCGCTCCTGCTATTGAGTGACCCGGAATGATCGAAATCAACAGCAAAGTTAATAGAGCACAGCTTCCTTCTCTTGAAATCTTGCACGATTGCTATGGGGCGACAACATGTTGAACAATGTTACTCAGTCCATCAAGATTTACCAGACAGCTTTGAATGTTTCGAACATACACCAAGGTTGCCCCGGAAATGCTTCTTAGACACCTCACCTAGCTTTTACTTTGCGAACCCCGGATCACATCAAATCCTTCCCACTCAGCATCCCCTTCCTCCAGCACGCGGCTTGTCACACGATCGTATTCGTCCAAGCCAGCCAGATATACCAACTGTTCGACAGGCTTTCCTTCTATATTGGCTCTGTTTTGCGCCACAAGTCAGCATGAGCGGCGAATCATGGGTTCGTGGTAAGTAGCAGGCGTGGCCACGTCCACCCGAAAGCAGAACTTCCGGATGGCGTGAGCATGAAACAGGTTTGTACAAGGGCATCCCTCGGACTTGCAGTGTGATGACTTACCCCGTGTACCAACTCTTCGACTCCGGGAATAGAGTCTGGTCGCTGAATTTCTGAATGTCCTCCCGCCAACGCTCGGCAGAGCTCTGCTGTGCATCGATATACTTGACACCTGTTTGTTCCATCTTACGAATGGCACTCGCAATCCATTCGACCTGTATCTCGATGATGGCAGGCCCATTGGCCAAAGGTGTTGGTGCCTGCGCCGAGTACACCATGAAGAAATTGGGAAATTTTGGAATCGACAGTCCCAGGTAGGTATATGTGCCCTTACTCCATCGCTCCCTTAATGAGACACCATCTGTGTCAATCAAGCCTAAATCTTTCAGACTACCAGTGAGAGCGTCGTATCCGGTGGCAAAGATGACAATGTCGAAGTCCAATAGCTTTTCTGAGGTGCGAATGCCCGTCTCTTCAAACTCGATAATCGGTGTCCGCTTCAAGTCCACGACCGTAACGTTATCACGATCGACCATCTCGTAATAGTTCTGCTCGAGGGAGCCACGCTTGGTCCCAAGCCAGTGTGGCTGTTCCATGGGGGCCATCACCTCACGCTTGAACGGATCCTTAATCCGGTCGCGTGTCTTCCCTGCCCAGAACTGATAGATCTCGCGATTCAGAGCTTTGTCAACGAAGAATTCCGGATAACAAGACAGTAGGAAGCTGAAACCACCCCTCTTCCATAGTTCTTCGTAGTATGCAAGGCGTTCTTCGGGCGTAGTTTCGTGATAGCTTTTGGCGGCCGAATGATATGGGAGTCCCGACCGGGATTTTTTAGCGGAGTAGTAGAGTGAATGGTAATAGGATTTCATCGAGACTTGCTCCTCTTCGGTCAGCTTGCGCTGCCTCATCGGTATTGATACATTGGGCGTACGTACGAAAGCTGTCAATTCGCAATCTTCTTGTGCTAGTTCTTGTACAAGCTGCACTCCGGTCGCACCCGAGCCGATTATTGCAACTTTCTTGTTCTTGAAGTCGAGGCCAGTTTCTGGGTATGCAGCGCTGTGGACCAACTTGCCCTTGTAGCGGTCAAGATTCTTGAAGGCAGGGAAATGCTTTTTATAAGTTGAGCCTGTCGCGGAGACGAGATATCTTGCTTCGGCGAGGCGGCCATCCTCGGTCCTGACGTGCCATCGGCCTTCTTCGGGGGAATATTTAGCTTCCACAACGGTCGTGTTGAAGTGTGCATCTTTCCTCAGGTCGAGAGTCTTGTCGACGTGCATGAAATACCGTCTCAATTCTGCGTGATCGGGATAACGTTCGGAGAAATTCCAGTCTTTATAAACCTCTGGGATCGACAGGCTATAAAAAGGCGTTTCGCTGTCGACTCGGGCGCCTGGGTAGCGGTTCCAGTGCCATGTGCCCCCAAAGTCGGAGCCAGCTTCGAAAAGAGTCACACTAAGTCCGAGCTGACGCAACTGGTACAAGCCATACATGCCACTGAAGCCGCCGCCAATGATGAGAATATCGGTAGTAATGTTGTTCAAGGAGCCATTAACGCCATTGGTATGTGTAGTACCATTTGTCACGCCATTGGGGATGGTAAGTGGTTCAACACGAGATGTCTCGGATTCAGTCGGTAGGTTTGGTATCATCGCCATGATGGATGAAAAAGCGAGCGTGGCGGCCAGTACGCACGGCAAGCTATATCCTGAACAAAAGGATTCGGGGTGGGGAGGGAGACCAGAATAACTTGATTGCCTCAAATTTGAAGATTCTTGAATAAGGGAATCTTCTTACATCTTCTAATGCGAAAGCCTCTACTTCAAGCATCACGAACCACCAAAGTGTTGGTGGCATGCGGACCGAATTGCACCATGTGGGTACGGTGATTCTCGGTGTAAGGGACCGCGAAAGAGCACGAGGGCCTCCGAAGCTGGTTCTGCATCTTGGGACCACACAATGGCCAACCACAATAGGTGGCACCAGCTCTGCTAGCATTAAATTAGCCGCACGAGGGAGGCTCTGGGTCTAGAAACTTTGGACGGAAAACCGTGTCCATCCAAAGATGGTGTGGCAAGATGCGACGAAGTCCGGGGCAGCCGGGGTCAGGATTTGGGGAATCCCGTCAAAAGCTTGTTACAGCTCCTCCAGAGTATGTTCTGCCGGACAGATGCGGAGAAACAGTAGTTGCACAGAGGATATCCAAGAAATGTGCAGAGAACACGGTCAACGAGAAATGCCGGCCAAAGCATGGCGTGATTGGCTGGGACGAGATTGTATGCGAATTCATGATATCTGGCTTCACCCAAGCAGTAAATTGCAGCCATCCGTCGTAAAGCACGACAGTCGCAGCATTCACCATCATCTAGGTCGAAGATGGCATCCATAATTCTGATTGTAGCCGCGTTTGGGGCTGCTTTTGCTCTTGCTGTGCGAGCTTGGACATCTTCTTCTCGCCGGGCTAAAGACGTTCGAGCAGTTCCTGGACCACCAGGTCAGTCTTTACACAAACGCCCAGGCATTTGGTAACCATGAACTGACCTCCCGAAAGGGCTTCCCATAATTGGAAATCTGCTCGACATTCCGACAGGCTTTTTATGGTACAGATTCACAGAATGGTGCGACAAGTACGGACCTCTGGTCAAGTTCAACATCGCGGGTCAGGATCATGTCATTGTCAATACCGAGAAGATTGCCAACGACCTCATGCGGGAACGTGGCAATATCTATTCATCCCGTCCACAAATTCCCATGTCATCCCAATTGCTGTCCCAAAATATGCGACCTGTTCTTCTGCCTTATAACGATACATGGCGCAATGGACGAAAGCTGATGCACCACCTTGCTATGCCGGTATCAGCCAAGAAATACGCACCAATTCAGGAGTCAGAATCCGTTCGCCTCCTTCACGAGCTTTTGCATGACAGCGCAAAGTATGAACAATGGTTCGAACGCTACGCCGCTGGTCTGATCATGCAACTAGCGTTTGGCCAAAAGATCATCACCGGCAAGGAGGAGCCTGTGCGCCGAATCTACACTATTCTGGACAATCTCTCACGTCTGAATGAGCCGGCGGGATATTTGGTAAACGTCTTTCCCATCCTTCTGAATCTTCCCACCTGGCTGGCGCCTTTCAAGAGAGAGGCCGCGAGACTCCACGCCGAAGAACTAAGTCTGTTTTCTTCGTTGGTCCAAGAGGTGGAGGCCCGCCGCAATATGAAAGATCCACAAGCCGAGAACACCTTCACTAGCAAGTGGCTCGAGGACAAATCTGCATACGGTTTGACAGACCCCGGGGCATACTATGTCCTGGGAACGCTGTTCGAAGCTGGCGCCGGGACGACTGCCGCCGCCATGATGTCCTTTGTTCTTGCCATGGTCCTGTATCCTGATAAGTTCCAAAAGCTCAAAAACGAATTGGATACGGTGGTGGGGTCTAGCCGCCTACCAACATTCGAGGACTTCGCCGACCTTCCTTACATGCGAGCTTGTGTCAAAGAGACTCTACGATGGCGCCCAGTCACCCCTACGAACATACCGCACGAATTGACGCGAGACGATGTCTATCAAGGCTATTTGATAAAGCAGGGGACCGTTATACAAGTCAATCAATGGGTAAGTGCGCGCTATCCGGTTCTGAGCGGAATGGTCTTTCCGACCAACCCCCTTTCCAACACATGTTTGACTTCTGTAATCTGCATAATCATCCATTGACTCGTTTGTTAGGGCATCCATCGCGAGCCAGAGCTCTACCCGAACCCTGAGGTCTTCCTGCCAGAACGATGGCTCGAGGCTTCCTACCCAACTTATCGGGAACCCCTTGACAAGTATCCCAATCTCCAAAACTTTTCTGCCTTTGGGTTCGGAAGGCGAATCTGCCCGGGTTTGCACATAGCTGAGAGAAGCCTCTACCTTCTAACGGCGCGTATCTCATGGGCTTTTGATATCAGTGCGAAGCCTGGTGTCACCTATAGAGATGATGATTACCTACCATCAGGTTTGGCACAGCCAAAGTGGTTCGATTTCAAATTGGCCGCAAGAAATGACAGGGAGAAATATGTGCAGGAGGCCTACCAGAACTCAGAATGGCTGCGCTTACAGACGTGAGAAATGGATGACGGAGGAAGACTATCAGTAGTCAGAACTAAAGTTTTGCATTCAATATTTTCCACAGCGCCCTATTAACCGTGGAAGATTTGTACACCACATAACGGCCGTGCTTTGAAGCCACAAATATACCAAATCTAGAAGAAAATGAGCAAACTGAGCAAAACAGAGTTAGCTCTGGAAACCCTTTGCAATCGATGAGAAGACATTCATAAGTCCTAAGATGTCCAAAGTCGGTACTTGAGATATCTCATACTTGGTTCAAACCACCTAAAGATGGCAAAGAGCTAAGAGCGCTCCATGGTAGTTTTTGATAAAGATGCCACAATGTTCATTCGTTCGCGAAATCCTGTGTCAGATTAATGATGTTCTAGCAGATTGCTATGCACGCCTACCGCACTGAGGGTTTTGCTGGTAGGTTTGACTCTCAAGTACCACACTAGGTAACGACGTGGTCTGACGTCTACTGTATCTCCTTCTAGTGTTCATACCGCTAGATTGCTCACTTCACAGCTGCCATTTAACTTACATAATTACAATCCTCGTAGAATATTCCTTCTTGCAAGATCCTGTGTGGCAAAAACAATTCCGTGTCATGCTAGACGTTCAATCGTTCTGTCGGGACTTCTTTGCTTACAGTGCTTGAAGCCTGTCGGAGTCATAACCACCATCCAGTCAGTAGTTACCTAACCAATGCGAATTCATCGGGCTATCCTCAAATAACAAGGTAGTGTCCAATGGTTCTGCACCCAGAGGCGGTATGTCGAGGGTCGAGTTCAACTGCGAAAAACTACTGCCGTCCGTTATGCTCGATGCAACCCGGGTCTGGAGTCCGGTGTTGGAATCTGAGTGGCTTTCGCGAGGCTTGCCCGTCCTGCGAACCAACGGCGTGAGAAGCATGGGGTAAAGTTTGACAAGATCCGAGTACTGCTTCGGATTGTGGTCCGCTGTCAGTAGTATTTGATGGATACCTACAACCTGATTAGCATGAACAACCCAAACATGGTCTCTAAGTAAAACATACATAGCATGATCCGGGATAGCTCCCATTTTTCGGCGAATGTTTGAAGTACGAGGTTTGTTAAGCTCCCAAATGATTGAGAGGTGGCCGAACTGACCGCGTTGGTGTAGGGAGTGGCAAAGAGCGGACAGAGTGCGCAGGCCCAAAAAGGGTGTGCAGTAGACAGGCAGTTGGGCGGCCACATTCTCAAGACGGTAGATGTCTCGAGTGCACGAATGCGCTGGGGGCAGGAATGGTCAACATCAACATCCGACTCCGTATGTTGGCGTGACGATTTTAAGGCACGGATCATATACGAGGCGGCAACCAGCAAAAGATGAGTGCCTATGATCCAATTGTTGGCTGTAGTGCCGTTTTGGGATTCCAGATACGTCGACCGCAAGTGGAAACTGGGTGGCAAAGAGAGTTGTAAACAACCAATCTCGTTCTGGTAGCATGCGAACTCGGTATCAGAAGGCATCGGGCCGAAAAAAAGTCGGTCATAAATTCTGGATAGAAGATGGTTCGCAACGAGGAACCACGCTCGTGGAGATTGGTTTGGGGAAGAGCGCAATGATACCCAGTCAACTTCCTCCTGAAGGATGACCTCCGAGTCGACAGGAGTCCCAGCATACCAGGCTTGATTCGAGATGGGTAACCTGACCGAAAAGTGCCGTCGATCAATTCCGTATGGACGTTTAAGCATCATGGATCCAAAAGTGTCCAGTTCCCAGGTCACCCACCAGGCCCGGCGCCGCTCTTCTTGATCAGTGACATCCAACGAGAACTCGGACGTGGTGTGCTCCGCGTCCAGGTGGGGTAGATCGAGCTCGATGGCCAAGTTGATGCAAACACCTACCAAGATACGGCCTTGGAGTGACAGGCCGGAGGTGTAAAGGTAGGAAGCAAGGATGAGGCAACCCTGCAGATAACGGAGACTCGGCTCTTGCGGAGGGCCTTGCTTTTTATAAACCTCCCTGGCTTCCTGTAGATAGATTTGTTCTCTTTCCTGGAGTGGTACTGGCCAGTGATGGGCCAATGTCGAATACCGAGCCGCGAGGGCGAAGATGCCTAGCAGCGTGAATACATCTTCAGGCGTGGCGTTAGCCAACGCGTCCGGCCCAGGGGTCAATACACGGGCGCAATGCTGCAGGAACCGAGGTTGGTGAAGCAAAGGGAGCCAAGGTGCGACCTTGTCGAAAAAGACCTCAACCAAGTGCAAAGCCAAGTCATGAGAGATGACCCATCGTTCTTCCGCCATCGTGCTGCTCGTTGAGCACGCTTCACCTCCTCGACCTTCGGAGTGCTGGATATCGCTGTGGGGCACAAAGGGTGCACCAAACATGTGACAGTCTGCGAAATCGTCGTTGAAAGAAAACTCCTGATCTCCAAATGGCACGGAATGCGTGGATGCAGCACTTCGCTGCTGCGGTGATGCATGTTCGGCCATGGTCATGGTCGCTTGCTCAAGGACACCAGGGTGTTCCTCGAGAAAGCGGGCTAACAACGTAAAGTGGTGCTCGTCCCGCGTCACACGTGTCCGTCGCTTTGTATCCGACATGCAAGGTCTTTTTCGTTTCGTAGGAAATTCACACGAGGTTCCTGTTCGTGTGCAAAGTCCGCATCTGGGTCTGGACATGTCGCACTTTGTCTTCTTGGAGCGGCATTGCAAGCAGGCTCTGTTCAAGAGCGCTGGCGGAGCACCTTCATTCTGAGGGTGAGTCGACATGGTTGGTTGGCTGGAGGCATCAGAGACGTCGAGAAGTGATGGGGTGGGAGAAGTGCCAAAGATCCGGGAAGAGACTTGGAGATTAAATCCCGTCCGCACCCGGATTGCGCCAAATCGTCATTTGAACTTGTAGGCATGCCCGCACGCCCGCAAGGTGGCCCTCGCAGCCCCCCCTACACTGCCAACTTGCAATAGGGGCCATGCGGGCATGCCTACGAGTTCAAATGACGATTTGGCGCAATCCGGGTGCGGACGGGATGGTAAACTAGCGTGATTTCACCAGCTACCACGCCGCAAAGTTGATTTGTAGTGCCAGCATGAGTTATAACCATCACAGCCAACAAGAAAGATTACAGACTTGCTGATACGTAGAGACAAACCGATAATCTAGCATCTAGCTATTCTAGGCTTAGTTTCTTGTCTTGGCAACAATTGAGGACTCGCCACGGGATTAAGTTACTCCGGAGGCTTCAGACTCCATAGTTCCAGGAGTGGGAAATCACTCCTCGTAGCAATCTCTCGCCAGCGGTGCCAGTGTTGGCGGTGGTCACGTGGTTATGTCACGTGAGCCATCCTTGGCAGAGACGCCGCCAGGCCTTCACCTGCCTGTTTACCACACACAGATAATTAATAATGAACAACTGCAATTGACAACTGTTAGTTCAACAGCCAGGACCTTTGCAACCGATTCCCCAGTCCTAGTCTGTCGATTATGGGCTCGAAAGACCAACCGTGCCGCTGACATCTTCGGCAGCTGAATGAAATCAATCCAGATGGTAGATGCCGTCTACCAGCCAGAATCTGCTAAACCCGGAAGCGCGGTTGACTTTGCCCGCTGACCTCCTTTAAGCTATTTGGCGAAGGACAGTGAACCCTACTATGCCTTGTCGCAGAGGCCGAGCATTTTCACAGTTGACAACAGCGCACTGGTCGAGCCACTTACTCCGTACACGCTTCACTTCTGAGCTGGCAGAGTTGATGAAAACATATTTAGACTACGGAAAATGCCGTAGTCGAATGCAGAATTGGAGATCAAACCACTGCGTTGATTGGAAGGGAAGTCAAGGAAACCGAAAGGGGTGCCGTGAACACCGCTGATTGTGCATTGCCTCATTGGCTCCTTGCGAGAATCGAGAGGCTAAGGTGAGGTAAGCCGATGCTGCCTTCTTTTAGTTATCATGTTAACATCACTACCGACTACTGGTCATGTTTTTGGGTAGTAGCACGCCCTGGCACCTCCCAAGCAATGGTTTACGGGTTCTATGCCCTCAATGCGTCCAGTTGGTTTTACACTTAGGCTATGTTGATTGAGACTGCTCGATCTGAGACCCGGCCAGGGAACGGAGATCTGACAAGGCCGCGATCTGAAATGCTGAAGTCTTGGACGGTCCGAAACCCGGAGTACTTGAAGGGTGTGCATCGCGGGGGGCTCCCACGGGGCTCCGCATTACTTGTTAGACCGGGTGACCGGGGTAGCTTGCCTTGGCGTTCGCCAAAACCGGGTCCACACCGGTGTACCGTTAATATCCGTAGAGTTCTAGAGCTCTGGGGGGCTGGTGTACTCGACCATGGTGGAGTATAGGTTGCGCGTTCGAGAAATGCATAAACATACATTACAAGCATGAATCGTTTTCAACCTGGTCTTGATGGGATCTATCGTTTCTCCGTGTCTTCGCAGCCTCAGATCACGCGCGTTAGTTACCCTCAACCGAGCCCCCATTTTCAATTTTACGGTGCAGTACAGTGCTGAGCCCTCATCCTCACGCTGAATTGGCGATGGCTTCTCTGGACCGAGCACCGACACCGACAAAGTTTCCAGATGGCGTCGAGAATGTTGAGCATATGCCTCGACCGCCAAAGACAACGGCGAATGGCATAGTGCTGGTTCCACAGCCTACTGACGACCCCAAGGATCCACTGGTATGTCATTCATCATGCAATGGACTCCGCATAGTTACGGAAGGCTGATCGATAGCATAGAACTGGCCTATGCGGAAAAAGCTCATGAACCTCGGGGTGATAGTCCTGGCGTCATTTGCCTGCGATATTGCAAACGTTGCCAATGCAGCCAGTGTTGCTGCTCAAGCAGCCGACTACAACAAGACTCTCGTTGCCATCAGTTACTCTGTAGGAACTCCAAGTCTGATCTCGTTCCGGCTTGTAAACTGACGGAGTGACTTGTTCTTACTCAGATATCAGCCAGCGTAGCCGGTCTTGCAGCTGGCCCCCTCATCTGGACTCCTCTGGCTAGAAAATTTGGAAAATGCCTTCTCATCTTCTGGACAACGCTTGTTCTGCTAGGTACATCAATATGGGGCGCACTCTGTACAAAGCAGGGCGACTACATATCCTTCATCATGTCCAGAACAATAGCAGGTCTCTTCGGGTCGGCTTCGATTACGCGTGAGTCCTCAATGGAATTCTCCATTGCACGAATGATTGCTTACTCTTCCCGTAGTCGGCGCTGGCCTGATTATTGAGACATTCTATCTCCATCAGCGTGGAAAGTGCTTCACAGTATACAGCATTATTCTGCTAGTCGGGTACGTATTTCCCTCCTTCATACGACAATGGATTAGTAATGATTACTTGCAGTACCGTCGCAGGCCCTACTTTCTCTGGTTTTATCGTGGCATACTCCACATGGCCAGTAGAATACTGGTACAATGTTGGATTAGAGGTTGTCGTTCTCATATTAGTGCCCCTTTGCATGTCAGAGACAGGCTTCACACGTCCAGGTGGTCCGGTTTATCCTCCACTGCCAGAAAACTGGGTACAAGATCGGATTGCCACCTTCATTACAGGAAGGGTCGTACCTCAAACTACATGGCGTCAAGTCGTAAGTGACGGTACTGTACTGCAATATCCACGATTTTGACTTTGGTTTCTAGCTTTCTGCAGCTGGAACTCAATTTGCCATTATGGCATCGCCCGTGTCGCTACTTGCGGGTGGATATCTTCTCATCATGTTCGCCTGGCCCGTCGCCGTCAACACTTTGTTGGGCGTGTTCCTCCAAACGCCAGTCGAACTCGGCGGATATGGTTTTACACCTGAGGAGAATTCATACTGTAAGATGTGACGTTCATATGAGCACTGGCCATCCTCGCTGACCCTTACTCTACAGTTCTATTCACCAGCTGGATTGCGATCATAGTTGCTGAAATATACGGGCATCTAGTGGTTGATCGGTTCGCACTCTACATGTGTAAGCGCTTCAACAAGGGCATGTGGAAACCGGAGTATCGTCTTCACTCTTTGTGGGTTCCGGGTTTAATCCTCATGCCCGTCGGACTCGGTCTCTTTGGTGCATCACTACATCGGCACTACCACCCTGTGGTTCTTGCTCTAGGTTTATTCGGCATTGTCTCGTCAGCTGTTATTGCCGTTCCGGTATTGGATACCTACGTCGTCGAATGTTTCACTACCCTTGCTGCCGAAGCGAACGCAGTCATGAACGCTTGGCGCATACTTTTCGGGCTTACGATACCATTCTTCATCACGCCTTGGATTGCCAGGGTAGGTGTCAACTGGGTATTCGGCTCCATGGCACTCTTCAGTATCTTTGCCTTCTCATTCCTTATTGTATTGATGGTGGCGGGGCATTCCATTCGACGTGCGACACTTGGACACACCGGAGCAGACGAAGAAGGCATCGCAATGACCGTTAATCCCCAGGATATCTGCGAGGACAAGGCTTAGCACCACGATGGGATCCGCCTGTATTACCCAGTGCCAGGGATTTCTTTATTGCTCGAGATGAATTTGCTCGTGGTGGCCCCATTCAAGAAGTTCAACACCAAACAAAGCTATCGTGCTTCACCGTCAAATGTCACTCACAGCCGATGGTCGAGGATTCAGGGAAGAAGTTGACCAGGACGTTCAGTCTTGGAGCAAAGCCATATTTGAGCCCTTTTCTACGGAACAGATATTCAAGTCACTTACTCCAATAGTGAACATGCTGACTCAATCTCGCTAAGTAGTTCGTCTCCAGGTAGCTGAAATATCATAGATCATGTAACTTAGTCCTCAAAACTCCCGTCTAAGCTTATCAAGATAAAGCAAAGCCTATTTATTTGCCCAAACACAGCTCTCAATGATTCTATAAAGCCACCTCCAAAGATAGGGCCTTTACCAGTGCCTTCACATGTAGATGAGACGAGTAGAGTGCATAGCTATGGTTGATGGTTGACGGAATGTTAACATATTACTATTCTATTCGCGAACTCTCTTTATTCTTCCTCATTCTTCCTCAGACCACAACAGGGCTTATCAAATTGAGATTTATGTTATCTCGACAAGATCGCGTACTACCGTACATGGGAAAGGTCTTCTGCATATGAGATTGTATTTCATGCCTCGTATAATTCTAGAGGAGTCCCCATCAATTGCGCTTTGATCTGCAGAGCGACAAATCGACTGAAATATCTCGCAAGACCAATATCGCCTCCAGTGTACCACACGCCTGGATCTGTTCAACGTTAACATTGTGGTTCCTATACCAAAACCGTTGACACGACAGTACTTACGCCCTGTGTATTTATATGCTCCGATGAGCTCGCCTTCAGCATTTAGCCCCCAAAAGTCTTTAAGTTGACGTTCAACCTCCGGTCCCACTATCCGACCCGCTATGGTGCGCATGTTCTGGACAAAGCCTGTAGTGAAGACAACGACATCGGCCTTGACCTCCGTGCCATCCTCGAGCACAAGTCCGTCAGGCGTATAGCTTGCGGGAGGGCTTCCAGATTTCACTTTGATCTATATGTTGTCTTTAGTGAGAGAGCCGCAACAAATAGTAGACATGACCTACCAATCCCTGACTGATTTTGGCAGATGTGCCCACATCCATGTAATGTCCGCCCAGCCGATCAAACATGACGTGGGCAATGTCTCCGTATCTTTCAACGTTGAAACCTGCCTTTTCCAAAGCATCGAATCGTTCGCTATCGTTCCGGGCCATAGTATGCAGATACTTCATCGCCATCAGACGACGAATGGACACAGGGAGGGAGAAGCTTTCCCGATCAGCTTTCTCGGTCGGTATATCGGCATTGTAGGACGCTAGATTGAAGTTCAGTCCCCTAGGGTTTCGCGAAAGATCATGGATATCCCACTTACGTTTGATCACCGCCAAGTAGTGTTCAGCTGGAAGAACCCCTTTGAAAATGTCAGCTCACGGTGTAGAAAAAGTATGTATACCGCACATGTTCGACCCCTTTGTACCATGGTTACCGATGAGAGTCCCGCATTTAACATGTCATCCGCGACATCGTGTCCTAAAAATGACTTGGTTAAAATTATTCCACGGTCATGGATGAAATGTTTCTACCGGTGTTTGCTGAGCCTATAACAACTCCGCGAAGGCCTTTCCACTGACGTGAGTTGTGATAGTCAGAAGAGTGCAGAACAAGTCCTTTGAATTGTTCCTGGAAATTGTCAGACGCTTCGTTGGCGAGAGAAAGGAGTGACGTACTTGATTTGGTAGTGATGGCATCACGGGCTCCCGCCCTGCCGAACCACAGGCAAAGACCAGGTGACGTGTCGTTAATATGATGTCTTTCGTACCTCGAACCAATTGGCAGGTCCATATCTTGTTCTCATTTGACCAAGAGCTTGAGACGAGTTCAGTTGACTGCCAAACATTCTTGACCACATCAGCCTGGGCACACTAATTCGCCATGCGGTAACTTACAATGCCGAACCTTTTTACATAGTCCTGATGACCTCTAGCGATATCTCCTTTTGTCAAGAACTCGGGGTATGAAGCGTCGTATGTCCGGTAAAATGGCAAGAGTCCTGAGGGTCAAAGTTTAGGATGATGCTTTTCGTAAGCTGTACCAATTCTTACCAAATTCTCGGGCTGTATGAACTGCTCCAGGGTTAGATTTAGGTCCACAATAATACTGTACGGGTAGCTCACGCTTTGTAGAGTCATATCTCGAGTTCCAGCTGTCTCCTACCGTGTCGAACTTGTCAACCACGAGATAGGAGATATTCAAGGCTTGTAGCCGTCCTCCAAGCCCAAGTCCCGCCTGACCACCACCAACTACGATGACATCAAAATGCTGCGTAGTTTCGTGCTTGTGTTCTCCATTCGCTCGGCCATTGACGCCATTAGTGGTTTCGCCAACGGCTTCTGGTGACACCACAGGATCCAAGACATCGACGTTCCCATAACCTTCGATAGCTTCAAGGGTAGTTCGAATCATCCAGATTCTCCACCCTTCGTTCTCACCAAAAGAGATGGAGATGGTTCCAGAACATTTACGTGGAGGCCCACCTGAGCGGGTTTGAAATGTAAAATCCGCATCGACCCAGGACGATTCGTCAAGTAGCTTGAAAACTCGCGCTGTGTTCGGCACCAAGGCCAAATCTGTCGCGCTCTGCTGGTTGAATGTGTTTTTCCATGCTTGTGCAATGCCTTGAGCACCGTAAAAAGTCCGGAATGTGCCGGTCAATGCCAGGGAGTCCCTCCAGATTGCGCCGTCCACGAGATCCTCTGGAGAGAGTGATGGGAGACGTGATAATTGAGACTGAGATACTTCTTCAATGTCCACATCTGCAGGAATCTGGGTCGTTGGTAACGAGCCTGGCAAGTCACTGACTTTGGTCTTGGGAGCATGCTTCAGGAGCCCGTTTACGGAGCTGTCGCTAATGGTTTGAATCGCCATCTGATTTGATAAGTAATCGCCAAAAATTAACTTCCGTCGCATTTGGGTATCTTCTGTTCTGTAATATTTATCTTTCAATCCTGTTGGAAAGTATAACTTTTCTAGAATAGATCGCCTTCCGGAGATCCGCCAGGGGTGGCATTGGCTGGATTGAGGGTGATACCGTTGTGGCTCCACAGGCGGTATTGCCGGTGCTTCGCGGTTTTCCGGCACGGCCTTTGTCTTTTGAGCTTGATTGTGTTTGGTACGGGTTCTGTGCCGTGATTTTCGAGAGCAGGCGGCCGTTTCCGTGCTTCAGCCTCGGCCCCAGATACTTTTACCCCATGGCTCATGGTCCGCTGTCTGCTGCATAATAACTTCACCAGAAACTGTGAAGGTGCAGCAATCAAGCGGCAAAAGCTTGTTCTTTGGCTCGGGTCCTAGACGGGTAAGACACTTTCACAATTGCCCTGTAATCTTTCTCAACCCCTTCTCTAGCCTTGCGTCGTCATTGACTCTTTTGGACAAGATTGGGGAGTTCGTTAATATCTTGACAATAGAATGGATCAACTTCCCCCTCTTGGCCGATCAATTTGGGAGGTCATCCCCAAGACTCTCGAAATCTACGGATCTCTTCTTAGCCAGAACTCAAAAGACGCGATTTTGGCAACCGACTATGAAGTTGCAAGCTACGGTCCCGACTCCCGTCAGAAGTTAGACATCTATACATCCAAGTCTGGCACATCACCTATTCTAATCTTCCTATATGGTGGAGCCTGGGTCGAAGGTGATCGAGTCATAAAGGATATACCGAATGGACTCGTGTACAGAAATCTAGGTCACTACTTTGCGGCAAAGCACGGAATCGAAACCATTATACCCGATTATCGGTTGGTCAAGCATGGTGGGAAGTACCCTTCTGGTATCGAAGACCTTGCTCTTGTCCTGGCATATACCAGAGCAAGATATGGCGACGGACGACCTTTATTTGTTATGGGAAATTCTGCAGGAGGAGTAAACGCTGTGTCATGGCTCCTTGAGGATGCATTCACGGACAGTCGTGGAGACAGCAAAGTCACTGGTCTTATCAGTCTCGGATCTTTGCTGGACTTTGAAGGACTGCCTGCACCGATGCCAGCTGTACTTAAAGGGTACTTCGACGAAGACTTTGTCAAGAAGTCTCCTCTGGCACAACTGCGCCGGTCGGCACGAGAAGGCACACTGAAAGAGAAATTACCGGCACTATTACTTCTCTGGAGTGAGCTGGATCCTGAGTTCATAATAAAATCGAACAATGATTTTAAGACTGAGTTGGACCAGAATGGCCTCCAAGCTACCGCTGTGGAAATCAGAGGCCACAATCATATTAGTCCACCCTTGGCTCTTATGACGGGATCACAAGCCGAAGAGGAGTGGGGCGCATCAACTGCTGAATGGATCAAGAAGCAAAGTGATTGAGAAGTATATAAGTTGGTATTTGGGTCACCATCCATAGTTGACTGCTTGGCAAGTGTGAGTTTATAGAGATAGGTTACGTATACGAGAACCTGGTACGAAGTGAATCAATCAATAGAGTGTTCAATATAGTAGATGGATGAGACCTGACATTCTAATGATGTGCCGACAAGTCAAAAACGAGCCGACCTATCACAACAGGACCTCAGGAGTATTTATCCTTGCATCCTGACTCGAGTATCTGAATTGTTAGAATTACTAAGCTTGGTAAACATCCACTAAAAGTTTCGGTGAACGTTGCTGCTAATAACGTAGTATCAGGGTCTTACAGGGCATGCCTCTAGTGATTGAGCATTAATTATGCAGAGAGGGCTGTGCTACCCCGACACCAGCTGAACGACTGTCGGGCTCTAAGCCGGGCTAGAACTGAGACGCCGAATGCCGTCGCGTCGGATGGTGGAGGCGGTCCGGTAACCCCGGTATTTGGGGCTTATATTAGTCCGTGTTATAGGCGCCGTTATCTAAATCTTAATTAGGTCCTATACTAATAAGAACTCTATATTAAGGTCCTTATATACTATACACCTATTAAGGCGCTACTAGTTATAGAACTACTTAAGTCTAAGTACTTTATACTTAATCTCTATAGCCTTATAGTTATAGCGATATAAAAGGCTTTAGCTAACTATAAAGATACCTTTATAGGGTAGTATTATTAGTCCTCTATACTTATATAATAAAATATTATACGCCCTAACTTACTCTATAGCCTAAGATAAGATATATTTATATAGGCCGTAAAAGATAAGGTCTCTTTATAAAGTCTAGTTTATATATATTCTATCTATTAAAAGCTTATATTTAAGCTTTAAATAAGACTATAAAATAAAGGCTTAAATATAATAAATAAGCTCTCTAATATAAACTTAGTAGGTCTTTAAGAGGTTAGATTTTATTACCTTATATATTATCTCCGCCTTTAATATAATAGTATTACTAAAATAATAATAATATTAAATCTAGATAATTATATAGTACTCTTTCTTACTTATTTACTCCTACTTAATATAAGTAATAAGCTCTAGGTTACTCTATAACTATCTAGTATAAAGTTTAACCTATATAACCTTATAATTAGTAACTATATTAGTATATAGTACTTTATACTAATCTTTAATAAATTTACACTATTAGCTATTAACTATAGTAATTATCTATAACTAAGGTACTTTAGAGCCCTCTTACTTAAGTAATTATAACTTAAAAAGCTTCTTAGTATAGGCCTTAATATTCCTATTAATATACTAAATATAAATAAGCTATAGAATATTTAAGAAGATAAGTTTAAGTACTATAATAAGAGCGTCGCATTTATTAATAGTAATTATTATTAGCGCGCCTAACTTATACTATATATAGATTTACTATAACTACTTTAGTATAAATATAAAGGTGTCTATTATCTTAGAGTTTAAGAAGGCCTATCTAATAATAAATACTATATTAAGAGTAGTTATACTAATAATCTAGAAGAGATATAGCCTATATTTATTTATCTTATAGGTAGTATTTATAGTAAGGGTAAAAGGCTACTATTTTAATACCTTTAATATATTAATATAGAAGAGTACTAAATATATTAGGTAATTATATTTATTTATTATATAATACTATATAAACTTACCTAATAATAACTTAAATAAGGCCTAAATTATAGGTCTTCTACTATTAAGTATTACTATATATCTCTAGCGCTAATTTTATATATCTTAAAGAGTAATACTTATATTAGGAAAGAGTCTTTATAAGGATAACTATATCTTCTTAAGCTTAATATTAAAGTCCTAATTAGTATTAATATACTATAAAATTTAGGGGTTCGCCTTATATATATTATATTTATACTATATAAGTAGTTTAATACTAGAAATATATATTATTAAGCTATATATATATATTCCTTTAATAGTATATTAATACTAGTACTTCTATATCTCTTCTTACCTTAAATAAACCTAAAATATATAGGGCTCTTTAGTAATAATAGTAAATAACTTATAAATATATTACTAATTAAAGATGTTAGTATAGTATATAGAACTATCTTATATATAATTAAGGTATTATATATAGTATTCTTCTTTATTATACTATTAATTTACTAATTTTATCCTAAATCCTTACTTTTCTATAAATTCTTTAAGAGCTTTAGTAGCTTTAACTTTAGTAGTATAGCGGATATATAAGCTCTTCTTATTATAATCTAGTAAAGGTAGGATAGTTAGTATATTTAAGTTAGTATTAGGTAGTATTAAGTTAAAGTCTATATTATCTAATCTATATTTAAGTCTAAGTAGTTAACTAAATTAATTAGGTTCCTTAATACCCCTAGGGTAATATTAAGAATAAATAATTTAGATAAGATTATAGGGTAATCTTAATCCCTAGAGGCGATTATAGGCTTATTTAAAATTACTTTATAACAGTAATTAGGCGCTATTTAGAGAGATAGTATTTACGCCATTATAGGGCGCGTAGAAGTCGCGTAACTTAGCTATTTATTATCTATCGCTAGTAATCTATAGCTACTACTAAAGGTAGCTAATATAATTCTTATAAAGAATAATATTTTATAGAGGCGCGTACTAGAATAGAGTACTAGGAGAGAAGATAAGTAGTTTATAATAGTAGGGAGTAATATACTTCTCCTAATTTAACGCGCCTTAAGAATCTACCTTATAGCCCTTAGTATCGCGTCCCCGCGTTACTTACCGTAAATAAGAGGTGTACTAACCTTATATAAGTGCGCCGTCTATTATACGGACTAATAAAGCTATTTTAGTGGCTATAGGGGGGTTAAGAGTTATACGGATTAATAGGTGTTTTATTATATATAAAGTTTATTTATACGGACTAATACGAATTTATACGGAATAACTATAATCTAGGGTTTTGGCCCTATATAGAATAACGGCGCCTATGACACGGACTAATATAAGCCGGTATTTGGGCCCTAAAAGAGAATGACTTAGGATAAGTACAGAAGGTCTCGACCAAAACTTTATCCGTTTATTTCTGCAAGGAACGTCGAATAATCGGACATATTATTCTCCGTACAGCCTCAAGAGATCTGCTGCCTAATTTTCACCAAGCTGTGGCTTCTAGTTCGCACAGTAAGAGTTCCTTCGAGCAACGCCCACCATGTCTGGTGACAGAAAAGTTGTCGTTGTAACTGGTACGTGCATCGAGTCACCTTCAATGACCCACATAGACTTCAAATCTGAGATCAACCAGGAGGCGCAAGTGGCATAGGACTGGCCGCCGTCCGTTCCTTCGCCGAACAAGGGGCTCATGTATGCATACTGGATGTCAGCCAGCAAGGTGCCAATATTGTCAAAGGACTCGCGTCAGCATACTCTCAGGCTACGTTCTCGTTCCATAAGGTCGACATTACAGATTGGGATGCGCTAGCCCAGACTTTCGAACAGATATACATTGAGCAAGGGCGCATCTGCATTGTCTACGCAAACGCAGGTATTTCGAAAGAGGTCCCATTCACAATTATTGAGGAGAAACCATCTAAGCCACAACTGCCGACTTTGGAAATTAATTTGATTGGGACGATCTATAGTATGCCGCAGATTCACCTTTCTATGGATGTTCATGGCTAATGTCACCCGTAGCTGTGAAGCTCGCTACTCACTATCTCATGAAGAATGAGATTGTCAATGGAGCAAAAGCGCCAACCAGGGGCTCAATCTTGATAACCGCTTCAATCGCAGCCCTGTATCCGTTCCCAATGGCCCCAATCTACGCCGCAACGAAGCATGGTGTGCTCGGATTGGTGAGGTCGCTCGCGCCGCAACTCGAAAAAGTCGCAATTCAAATCAATGCTGTGGCACCAGCATTCATAAGTATGTAAATATTCTGTCAGAATATTTGAGTTATCAGGGCTAAAAGCGCTTCAGAAACGAATCTTTCGGCGGACGGGTCACAAAGTGTCGTATTCGAGAAAGTCGTCTTGACCCCAATGTCAACCATGACTAGAGGAGTGCAGCAGCTAGTGTCAGATCCCTCATTGTCTGGGCAGGTAGCTGTGGTTCATGGTGACAACGTAACGATGAGTTTTCCGCCAGCGTTCGTAGACGAGGATACCGAGAAGAACATCGAAACTCTTTGGAAGTTGGGCATTGGGGCGGCCAGTACTTAGTCGACCTGCAGGTGGACATGTGTCCCTCTATAAATGATTGTGGCACCTTTGTGCCGATCGTCAGCGGTTGGGAAGTGCACTGTAACGCTGTGTTCGGATATGTATCCTAGAGGCGAATCCGCGCATGGTGCTGCGTCACGGTTGAAGTGTCGCCCTCCATAGTAGCACTCAGTGGCACTTGCTATGGCGTCGACGCAGCCGGCTCCGACCTATGTGAGTAGTGGTTGCAACCAGAAACACTGTGCCACCATCTTCAGGAGTGCCAGCGACGAAATTTAGTATATGAACCACACAGCAAACCTCGAGACGGTGTCACGTGGTGCATGTCCTTGGCGGGCGGTTCGAAACGCCCTAGAGCAAGTCATGGACGCTATTGTGACTGCAAATGAACACTAAAGGAACATCAACGCCCTTAGAATCATAGGGGTGACCATCACTGTACGCTTAAACGGCATTCGACTGATCGCGGGCAGAGGTCGGTCAGAGCTGGAGCTGACTTTAGGTTGGTTCAAGTTTTCCCACCGGAACGGGCGTTTACATAGGCGCTCACCGGTATCAAGCGACACATAAGCCGAAAATCGATCAGGGTTAGATTCTATAAATAACTAATATAATAAGAAGACTAAAGGGATCTAGGAAACCCTTACCTAAAAAGGAAATCTATAAGATATTAAAGAAAAGAGAAATAATAATAGCTTTTAGATAATAAATACTAATAATAATATATTATAATTTATTATTATTAAAACTATAATAGACTATATAAAAATTATTATCCCCTTTTAAAAAGATAAGTAGTATATAAAGCTTAAGTACCTTTAAGAATAAATAGGGTACTAATATACTATTTTTAACCCTTAAGGGGAATTCTATAGCTTATCTTAAGTAACTATTTAATTTTATAAAAGAACTAATTATAAAGAGTTTAAATAATATATTTATATTACCTTTAATAAAGAGGCGCTAATATAATAATACCTAAAATAGATTAACCTATATTATTATTTCGCTAATATATATAAAGGTTTTAGGAAAATATATATATATACTAGGAAATTACCTTAACCTTAATTATTATCTAATATATTTAAGGAGAAGGAGAGATAAATTTAAGTTATATAAAGTATAATAAAGGCTAAGTATTATAGGTACTATAGGGGGACCTCTTATATAACTACTCTAGGGATATAAGCGGAAGGTTAAATAAAGCTTTAAGATTATAGCCTTATTAGTAAGGCTAGAGTATATAACTAACTAGACTATAGAGGACTATAGGGGACTATTACAGTCTACTATAGTCCTATATAGAGGAGAACTATAGGAGACTATAATAAACTACTATAGTTCTAAATAGTTTACCTTAGTCCTCTTACTAAGAAAAACTATATAGTAATTAGATTAATTTATATTATAGAATAATTTATAATTAATATTAGTTATACTTTAACCTTTATCTTTAGGTATAAGAGTATTATTCTATCTTATACTATTATAAGTAACTATATATCTTTATCTTAAGTTAGTATTATATTACTACTTCTTAATAAGTAAACCCTTAAAGTATAGAACTTACCTTATATAGAGTAATTTATAATATATTAATTACTCTCTTAATAAGTAGTAATAAGAATATCTAGTAGTACTTAACTAAAGTCGCTAGAAGTTAAGCTACTAACTATAAAAAGCCTTAGGAACTTATTATATACTAATCTCTCTATATAAAGAGGACTAGTTAGGGATAATAAGAGAGATACCCTTAAAGTAAATCTATATAATAAAAAATATAGCTAACTTAATATCTTCTTAATTTAACTTAAACTTATATTTAAACTTAACTTAACTAAGTTTAAGAATAAATTTAATAAGGTTATATATACTATAATATATCTTAAAGAGACTATATTTATATAGTTTAAGCTAATAATAAAGAACTATATAAATAATAATACCCTAAATAAGGATACTATAGTATATTTTATATACTTTATAGAATTTAAGAATTATATTTATAAAGTATTTAGAACTATTAATAATAAATAAATAGTAACTTAAGTAATTTATACTATTAAGTAATAAGAATCTACTATATTTTATTATTTTAAGTTTAACTAAGTTATAAGAAAGTTAAACTAGAAAGATAATAATATATTTATATAAATCTTTTATAATAAGCTTAAAGAATTAATTTACTAAGAAATAATAAATTTACTTATTAATTATAAGAATATAGTAAATAAAGTAATTAAGATTAATAATTAGCTATATAAACTAAAGCTAAAGTAAGATAAGAATTATAACTCTAATAAATATATTAGAAGAGAGTACTAGTTTAGCGAGTAATATAATTATAGGGACTAAATAGATCTTAACTTAATATACTAAAGCTCTCCTTTAAGGAGTAGAGATAATTATACTAAGGGTTAAGGTAAATATCTTAGTTAAGATTAAAGAAATAAGTAATAAGCTTAATAAGAAAAGGAAGGGCTATACTATACTTATAGAAAATCTAAATATTATATAAAAGATTATTAATAAATAACTTAAGGACTATATATAATAAGTAATAATATAGTTAATTTTAAAGAAATAAAGATTAATACTTTAGAGAAGACTTAAATAATTACTAATAATTAGAGTATAATAGTATAGTAGAGGTATTTAAGTTAGGAAGTCTATAAAGGACTTAGTAAACCCTAAGAGAATTACTTAAAGGAAGTTACTTCTAGAGAAGCTATAATAGCTCTTATATAGATATATAAAGAAGCTATAATTAATTAATATATAGCTCTATCTTAAACTACTTATTATAATAATAGTTATCTTATATACTATTCTAATAAAATAGGCTTAGGCTAGTTTCCCTAGCTACTTAGGAAATAAAATAACTAATATAATAATAAGACTAAAGGGATCTAGAAAACCTTTATCTAAGAAGAAGATTTACGAAATATTAAAGAAAAGAGAAATAATAATAGCTTTTAAATAATAAATACTAATAATAATATTATTTAATTTATTATTATTAAAACTATAATAAAATATATAAAGATTATTACTCTCTTTTAGGAAAATAAGTAGTATAAGGAGCTTAAGTATCTTTAAGGATAAATAAGATACTAGTATACTATTTTTAACCCTTAAGGGGAATTTTAAAGTCTAGTTTAAATAATAACTTAGTTTTATAAATAAACTAATTATAATAAATTCTAACTATATATCTATATAGCTAAAGAGATTATTATAGTAGAGTTACTATAAGAAATATAGAACTAAATATAAGAAACTATAATATAGATACTTAGAATAATAAATTAAGAAATAAGTTTAAATATTAATTTAGCTAAGAACTTACTACTAGAATTAAATAATAACTAAAAAGAGTAAAGATTTATAATAATAAAGTAAATAGTATATTTATAATATATTTAATAAAGAAGTATTAAAATAATAATATTTAAAATAAATTAATTTATATTATTACTTTAATTTATAATATAAGGATTTTAGGAAAATATATATATATTAAGAGATTACTTTAATCTTAATTACTATTTAATATACTAAGGAGAAAGAGAAGTAAATCTAAAGTAAATATAAAATATAGTATAATTTAAGCTATATCTTAAGAAAGATTAGAAAAGTTAAAGTAATTACTAATAATAAAGTAAAAAGGTTTTATTTAATAAAAGTATTTCTATATAATAATAAGAAATATCTTTATAAGAAGTTAACTAAATACTAATACTACTATAATATTAACCCTAATATAAATAATAAAAGAATCTACTTTAAGACCTTTAAGTAAATAATAAAAGAGAGCTATAAATATAAGAATCTAAAATATATTATATAATAATATCTCTATATTTATTATAAAATTAAGAATTACTTTATAATAACTAAAAAAATATATAACTTAAAGCTAATAAAAGAAGTAATAAACTATTAAGTTTATTATAACTTTATTATAAAATACTTTTAATATTAGTATTTTACTAGTTATAACTATAAAATATTAGAATATTAATATTTATATTATATAAATCTAAACTTTCTAATAATTTAAATATATCTTAAGATATTTAAGATTTTAAAGAAGTATTTTAATATTAATTATAAATAAAATAAGTAAAGATATTAAAAGTTACTAAAAAATAACTTAAAGATAAACTAAGAAGGTTAAATTATCTTTAGAAAAGATCTTAGTCTTTATATATAATTTTATTAGAATAATATATAGAATATATATTATTTTAAGTTAAACTTATAGGGATTAAGGTTAAAGCCTTAATAAACTATAAAGCTAACTAGAACTATATTAGTAAAGAAATAAGCTAAAAGGTATAAGAATATATAATAAAGAAATAACTACTTTATACTTTATTAATAGTAAATAAATAAATAATTAATATAATTATAGAATAAATATAGAATATACTTATAATAATTAAATAATATTAAAAATAGATATCTCTTAATATAATAATACTACTAAAATATAATATAATACTTAATATAGTATAGCTCTTTAACTATAATCTAATAATTAATTAAAGAAAAAGAACTCTTAAGTTTTTAGAATATAGTTATAGAAGAGAAATCTTACTACTATAAAGATAAGATACTCTATAAAGCTAGATAATAAAGATAAGAAGAGAAAGATAAGTCTAGCCTATATATAATTATAAGGCTTTTAGGCTCGCCTCTCTTAACTACTTTACTTATAGTTACTATTTAATTAACTAAGTAACTATAAGGAGTTAGAATATAATAAGAGAGGGGTAAATAATATATCTAGTTATATCTAAAATACTTATATTACTATATCTTTACTTAAGAGTAAAGGCTACCTATTTATAGCCTATATCTACTCTCTTATATAGCTATATCTATATTTATTTACCTTAATCTTTATCTCTCTCTCTTCTTTATATTTATCTTAAATAACTAGTCTTTTCTCTTTATTATAACTTTAATCTTTTAATTCTCTAAGAAATACTTTTAATTAGCCTTTAGCTTCTCTATAATTATTAGCGCCTTCTTTAAAACTACTTTCTTCTTCCTTAGCGCTTTAATTATATAATATTTAGAACTTAACTTACTTATTATATAGTTAAGATATCTAAATAACTATATTAACTACTACTAAAGTCTCTAACTATATAGTTAAATCTTAGTTCTATAGTTCTATCTAGTAAGGGATAGAAGTATAGCGCTCCTAATACTAATACTCTTAATAATTAA
>JADWPL010000017.1:841706-873259 GCA_016109495.1 Phialophora tarda | reverse complement strand
TCTTCTTCTTCTTCTTCTTCTTCTTCTTCTTCTTCTTCTTCTTCTTCTTCTTCTTCTTCTTCTTCTTCTTCTTCTTTGGCGGAAGCTTAAAAGATGGTTGGAATCGGGGCGACCGGTCAGGTCGCTTCTGTGGTTGAATTTGTGCAACTGCCGCTACTCTCCCTCCTGAGAAATATCTGTGAAGACGCGCAGTGACTTTGGACTTTGGAGAACCTGGTCGTTGAAGCTGCTGCCGTACCTATCGAGTGACATCCAACGCCCTCGCACTCGAGTAGGCCAACCACTATAGATTGGTCGCTGACACGTACAACGTGACAAGGTGGACGGGCGTTCTTGTTGGTGAGAGCACTTACGGGAAGCCATCGTCACTCTCATCGACTGCCGCCGCTGCAGAGATACTGGTGAGGACACGGGTCTCATTGTATGCAAAGCGCCGGACTAAGGCCGTCAGGGCTTGAGTAATGCAGTTAGCAACTGGCAGCGTCGCTAGAGTCCATGTCATTTTCAGTTCATCAGAAGCTCACAAGGTCCGGCAGATAGAGTTTGGCCGCGGTCTGTTTCGTGGGCGTCTCTCACTAAGCCTTCTCTTCACTCTCACCCTTGGCTCTCGGGTCCCTCGACCCTCACGCCAAGGTGCCTAAGGGTGATCCAGGCCCCATGCACGAGATCGCAGGATTCACCAACAGCTAGGTCTCACCCAGATAGCCGGGGGTTGCGTGCATACATATATCTGGAGGAATCTGAGGTCGCCGTCACATCAAACGTCGCTGCATGCCAAGGGCCTAGGTGATTCGACCAACAAGAACCACGGGGCATTGCTGCGGCATTGGCCACTCACGATCACGAGCTGCGATTCCCGAACCGCCAGTTGCCAAAGTTCTCCCTCGCTTCGCGCACCGCATCGCCCACTGCTCAATGAACTGCTACGCCTCACTCTAGTCACAGATCTGAAGTCAGCCTCGTCCTTCACCTCTTCTAGATAGCGCCTTTACCGCTTTCACAAGCTATTGTCGACTTCACCGTTGCTCAAAGAGCAAACAACACTAAGGACTCGTCTGTGAATTGGGGAAGAAGGAGTGATCTCGCATCCCACACAGCCCCCAGCACATGGCAGGCGCATCATTGAACCCACCGTTTCCTTCTTCATGACTTCAATAAAATGGCGGTAGCTGGTTACACAATCTCCCTCTCCGCATAAACGCATTAACCGGCTGTCATCTTGTCACTCCTGTCGGCACGCGCATCGTTCTTGATCATGCCAGTGATTGCGAGATGCAGAGGCGACAGACCGCATGCATACGTTATGAGAGTTACCAAAAGTTCCAGATGAGTGCCAACCTTCCGCCGCGCTGCTCTCTCCAGGAGACTATAAGCGCTGGGCAATTCTACGTCCTGGACGAGCCTACCATTCTCAACCAAATCAAAGACGCCTTCGAGCCAGAATTTGAACGACTGAAGGCGGCGAAAGCTGTCGAGGGAACGGAACAGCAACGCGCAGCAGCAAATGGACAGGTGAACGGCCGAAGCCCCTCGCAAATCCTATATGGGTGTAACTACGATGAAGTCAACCGGACACTGGTCGGGATCCTTGCGCTTCGATGGATTCACAATCGCGACTACGGGCGCTTTACCCAGCCCCAGCCTCCAGAAACACGGCTGTCGGAAGAATCGTTCGAGTGGCTTTATCAGCTGTTCGCGACTGGTATCAGAGACCTAGATGATCTCTTCGCGCTTGTTTTGTCGATGGTCATTAATGACTTGGGAAAAGACCCAAACTTAGAAGAAGACTACTACTTTCACACTCACAATCCCCTGCGAGACCACAATCATGACTCACTTCTGCTGGAGTCGGCACAGGCCGGCATGGTCGCCGCCCTGGATTACCTGAATCCTGAAAAGAGAGAAGAGATAATGCTCGGTCTGGAGCTTGGATCTGAGTTGAATGCCGGCCAGCTGGCCCAGGCTGAGAGCGTGCCCGTCAATCTCGAAGGACTGCTTAACATGCGCGGCAGAGAACACGCATTCGACCTCAAATTCATGGAACAGATCCTTGATGTTGCCGGCGCACTAGGCCATCTCTACTGGAGCGGGTCCAAGAATTTCATCGAACCCGTCTTCCAAGCCTTCAAAACCGTCCACGAGGTCTCCCTCGATATCATAGCAGGGAACTCAAATCCAAGGCAAGGCTATGACAAGGTGCTCACCAAGCGAGGCAACATGCTTTCCATCAAGGGATTCCGCAGGCTGAGTGTTAGCGACCGGGAAGAACGGGCCTTGCTCAGACTGCTCACCATGGGCCGTACAGCGGACAAAGAGCAGGCCGAGTTGTTCCAGAAAGCATTCCACGCCTTGGATGATGTGAACCGGGAACAGCTCGTCACAGGATTGAACGTGGACGGAAATGTCGAAACTGCTGTTCTACCTTACTACATGCCGGCCATAATATCCACCACACTAGAAACTACAAAAGACTCGGACGAAGAAACCAAATGCCGAGCGCTGACCTCGCTGATGAGGTACCTGGCTAAAGTCCTAGGAAGCGCTGCGAATGACCTGGCTGGATTCCCTGAAGGCACGTTTTTCAGTGGCGAGGGGCCAGGGATCATCATAGAAAGGAATATGTCGAAGGCCCAGGATGTGATCAACAGCCCGGCGTTCAAGACGAATCCGGACCTTCTGGACGGGCTGCCCATACCGGACGCACAGATTCTCCAGCGGCGAAGGACCAGTCAGTCTTGGTAAAGGGGAGGGAAACAGTTGGCCGCAGCCGTCTCCCCTAACATTACAAGCTTTCAGAAGGACAACCCGTACCCAAGAAGGCTGACGGGAAGCCGTCGTCGTGGAACTCGGAACCACACGTCCCAAAACCTCTACAGGTGAATAGACGCGGATTCCATGGGGCTCCGGGACGGAAAGTTCAGCATATACATGGTCTGAGGACCTGAATAGCACCCATCCCAAGCAGAAGCCTCTCAACCGGGGGCTTTATCTACAGAACCACGAGACTCCCAAACTTTATTCAGCGCTCATGAGCGTCATGCCTCCAACAGCAAAAGCTATAAAATACGTACGCCCTCCGCTTGAAATTCTCCAGCATACTTCTCTCGGCTTCACCATCCAAGCCACACCGCCGCACTCAGCACCTTACTACTTTTCCAACAACTCTCCCCCTCCTCCCAAACAACCGACCAACGGCAAGCATGATTTTCGCCATCCTCGCCTGGCTCGTCGGTCTCGGCGCCCTTGGTGGCTTCATCGCCGGTGCCATCAAGGGATAAGCGGAGCTTACCTAGCCAGCCAACATGGCAGCATCACTTCTTACCACTCTCTTGTCTTACAACTTCACCGCCCCACCCATCCTGTCCAGCATCGCCTCTTTTTCGAGTTCGGTTTTTCCACTCCGTCACCCAAACTTCCAACCTCCCCACCTGTTCGATCCACTACACAACCCTGTGCGGAGGACCAGCATTTGGCTCCCACCTCGACGCCAGCCGGACTCGGCGTGACAAGGTACCATCCTGACGCGACGCGCCTGTGCTGCTAGGCCTTCTAAACGATGCCGCGAAGAAGCGCGCACACGTCGAGCAATCCACTTTCCACGGTGCCGGCCTAGATGGTGAGGGTCGTGCCTAAGTTCTAAGGTCGCGCACTATTTCAGGCTCGGTCAAGCTTTAGTTATGTACGAGTCAGTCAGTGAAGGCAGTGGCAGTAGCAGTACAAGTGGATCGATAGTTGGATTCAATATGGATCGATGGATGACTCTTTGATTTCTTGTTCTTTCTTCTCGTGTCCAAAAAGGATCTTGTCCTGTGCGTCTCTCGTCTTATCCTACTGTTCTCATCAATCATGGGCTCGTTATTCGTGCCAACCAGCCAACCTTACTCCTCTCTTCCTACATATTTATACAAGATTTTATACATTGTGGACCACTCACGACGTGACACGACGCGACGCAACCATTCTCTCTCTCTCTCTCCCTCCACTAAGCGGTATCCCTCCTCCTCCCCCTCGCGCTCCCCCTTTCCTTACCGAACAGATCCCTCCAAAACTCCCGAAAGCCGTACCCCTTCTCGGCCGTCTCGTCGCGGATCCGCCCCTGATGGCCGGTCCACTCCTCGCCAAACCGACCCAGCACGCTCCCTTCCTTGTGGGCGCGCACCTCCATCCGGACCTTTGCGGGCCGGCGGCTGCGCTCCAAGATCTCATCGCCCAGCAGGGGGGCCACGTCTGCGAAACAGCGGTCGAGTTCGCGCTGGAGCGCAAAGTACGGTTTCTGCGCGATTTTGGGGGCCATCAGGTTGTACGAGCGGGTTAGGGCGTTGAGTTCCTGGATCGCGAGCGTGTGGTATGCCAGTTCGGCGAACTGCCAGGCTGGATCGCGGAAGGGTTGGGGCATGGGGAGGACGGGAGAGGGAGAAGGGGAGGAGGAAGGAGAGGAGGACGACGACGACGACTCGGGAGAGGGTGTCGCGCTTGCAGTCGCTGACGGCGGTGCAGATACACTGGTCGCAACGATGGGGGCGTCCTCTGCAAGGTGTTCCGTGACTTTGATCTCCAGTTGCTCTTGGCCGGGCTCCTGCTCCTGGCCCCGCGGCTCCTCCGTCTTGTCCGGTGCCTGGGGCTCGAGCTCATCCGCAGCCACGCCGAGAGCAATCTTCTCTTCCACGGTAACAGTTGTCAAAGTGCCATCACCGGCTATGCTCGAAAAGTTCTCCACCCGTCGCAACGGCCTCGGGTTTACTCGTTCCTCCGCCAGCGCGTATCCCTTTGCCCGGCGGACTTGATCCTGCACGGTGCCGCCCCTACTGCTTATCATCCTTGCCGCGTGTCTTTTCCAATCATTCCGTAACCGCCCTCTGAAGCTGGCCGCCGCCTTGACGAGTTCCTGCTGCTTCTCAATCCACGGGGGCACAATCTCCTGCTTCTGGATGATTTTGTTCATGAAGTATTCCGTCGTGTCCAAGAACGGGCTGTTGGCGTTGTAGTCGCGCTCCACGTTGATGCCCTTGCCTCGCGGCAGGTTTTTAAACTGGCCCCTCGCGATGGCGTCTTCGATGCGCTCGTTCGCAAGACTTGTCAACCCGGTGATCGTGGTCGGCATGGGCCGCGCGCCGGGGGAGAAGCGATCTTTCATCTCCTTGCGCAATTTCTCGCGTTCTTGTTCAGACATGTCATTCTGCTGGCTAAATGCATATATGGAGGTTTTGTCCCGCGCGTTCGCGAGGCGGTCGGCCGCGGAGACATTCTTGTTCGGCGCGGGACGCAGGTTCACTGGTGGAGGACGAGGAGGTCTGAAGGGAGTGCGGAGTCTCTTGTGGCTGTCGTCGAGCATGCGGAGGGCAGAGTCATGGAGGGATTCGCTGCCGGTCCACGGGTCGGCGCCGGCGATGTCGCGGGTGCCCTTTCCTGCTGAGCTCTGTGATGTATATCAGTACCGAGTCGTTGATAGGGATGGGCGTTCACTGCGTACTGGCAAGTTCACTTGGCTTGCAGCTCGTTGATTCTGGGCGGCGAAGCTCGTCTGAGCTATCCTCTCTTCCAATTGTTGCTTTAAGTCTTCCGAGAAACCGGCGTCGTGCATCAGCTTGCGGTCACTTTTACTCCCAGTGTCGATCGTCTCCTCGGCCATCTCGGCCAGCCTGCGAGACATGGCTCCTTGCTCTTCCGCGTCTTGACTGCCATCCTTCGGCCGATTTGGGACATCCTGTTTTGTCTCCGTAGATGCTTCAACCCGAGTGACCGCGGTTGTAGAGAAAGGGTGGCGACTGCGACGAACCGTCCTACCCCGCAGTCTCTGTGCTCGGAGACATCGGGAGCAAGTCCATACGCGGGCGCCGGAGCTGCTCATTGTAAGCAAGGGAAGAGAACAAGGGATCTATAATACGAACAGGAGCAGAATGTAAAAAGAAATGAAAAGTGACGGGAAGATGAGCATTGAAATGAATCTTCATATTGGACGTAAATGGTTCGCCCCAGCACAGGCCGTCCATCCATCTTCCGTTCCGCAAAATCCGTCCAATCATTAATGGAGATCAATTCATCAAAAGAGCCTCAGCGTAACTCGTCGCCGCTCGCTAACTTCCAGCGCTCGTCGCTACCGATTGCCGTGTATAATGGCATCGCGGTTTGCTAAATGATGCCTCCCACCCAGATTCCAGCATATCCCAAACCGCTCTTGAATTCATTGTGTCAGCGCATCCCTGTGTGGGCGCCCTCGGTCCTGCTTCTCCATGTACGTCTTCTCTGGCTATCGCCTCCGCTCATTGTCCTGTTGTCTGCACACATATCCTTGTCTGTAGAGCAAAGTCGGCTGCCCACGAGCATGCTAAGCGCTGGCAGTAGCGGCGAGTTCTGCAGGGGTAGCCGAGTCGTTGAGGTGTTTGAACCATTCCTCAGGACTATGTCCGACTCCGTCCAGACTGGCACTGCCTCGGTCGCCTGTGCTGTTGCTCGGCAGCTGGTTCTCCCTCTCGTCTGACGGTTTGACCAAACGAGCAAAGCCGGCGTAGCCTTTTAAGCCTTCTTCTTCTGGCTTTAGAGGGGGTTTAGTGCCGAGGATTTGGGCTGATCTCTGTTGTCGTTGCCCTTTACCCTTCTTCTCCCGGTTCCTCGCTTGAATCTCAGCCATTTTGTCCCGGATTTCGAATGAACGCTTGCGGTCCGCCAACTCCTCCTGCAGTCGCTTGCGCTTTTCCTTACCCGTTCTGCCAACCCGTCTGTTCATGATCCCGTCGTCCAAAAACTCCGTCTTCAGGACCATGAAACTGACGCCGTCATGGGGGGCTGGATTCGCAGTCTCCTTTTCACGCTCAGGCCAGCTACGACTCTTGATCCCGTAGCGCACGCTGTCGGTATAACTTTCCAGCTGTGGAAGTACGACCAATGTGATATGCAGATCTTTACCCTCAGAGACGGTTGCCGGCTTTACCGGTGCTGCCAACCCTTCGATTTTGGGGTTCTGGTCCTCGATCAACCTCTCCAAAACGGCGTCGTTGGCGCGCGCCGATTCGATGAATCCAGAATGCATGGCCGCTGCGATGGGATCAGAGTCATCCGTGTAGATTCCCGAGCCCCAGAGGTATTGTTCGCGACCAATGAGATGTCTCTCCCTCTCCCGTAGCCACATCCTGGACACTTTGACCGTGTAAGTACAGTTGATCTGGTCTGGATCTAAAAACGAAGGCAGGAGGTTCGGCTGGATTGAAACATCAAACTTGTCCTGATGTGGTTGAGTGTTGTTCGGCTGCGACACCACAGGGTCATACTTGAAGATCCCGAGATGACGACGCCGATTGCGTGCGGCTTGTGCTACGACTGTGGATATCTTGATTGTCTTCTTGGGCTTGTTGAGATGTCGTGCCGCAGCAGAAGGCGGTAACGGTAACTGAGAACCCTGAAGTGGTTGTGACGGGTTGGAAGTAGGAGTGGCCGCACGACGTCCTAAATTGGGTGTTTGAAAGCCGCCATTTTTCCTTTGCCCCAGACCAGCATCGTCCAGGTCCACCTTATACGAATGTGCATACTTGCTTCTTTTGCCTCGACCAGGGCCTTTCTTAACGTCGCCCACGTCACTTTCGGCTCGGGTGTTCTCATCCAGAGCCTTGCGGTTACGCTTGCTGATCCCGGACGTACTCCGGGACATCTTCATTAGGTTCTCCTCGCTCAAGCGAGCACCACCTTCGTCGCGCTTGAAAGGGCTAGCGGAAAGAGGCTGAGACGTGGGAGTAGGACCTGATGAAGCAGATCCTAATCCACTGCCGATGCCAGCGAAGACGCGACCGTGCTCGGATTTAATGCCGGCATCGGGTGCTGGGGTCTGGGCTTGCGCTCCTTGGACAGCCTGAGGGACCGGTGAATATCTCCCTCGCTTGGATTCGTTCGCCAAGCCAAGGATCGTTCTGTGTTGCGACAATTCTTCGCTACCCTTGCGCGCTGGATCATCCAAGGGTCCTGAAGCGACAGACCCGGCGAACGGCGAGTAAGCCCGGTTGTTACGAAGCCGATCACCAAGGACCGAGCGATCGCTTTGTGACTGAATCGAGTCTTGCCGCATCATGTTTTGGGACCCGAAAATTGGGTCTCCTTGTTGATTCAGAATTCCTGCTAGTCGACCCTCACCGCCATTCAGATGAGGTCGTCTTAGATCTGGCGAAAGAGATTGGGGGGGAGGACGTTCCTGGGAAGCCGACATTGGTGGCGGCGCAGAGTGTGGAACTCGAGACAGGGTTGAGAAACCTGGCGGGCGCGTGTCATAGTGCCCAGTAATACCATTCGAACGAGGGGCGTCTTGTCCGTGCATTAGTTGTTGGGCCGGCCGATCGACTGGCGCGAGGGAGGGAGGGATGCTCTCGGGTCGACTGAGTGGGTGAGACGTAGGAAACGACGGTGACATGTGGGTCGGTTGTGGCTGACTCTCTGGTCTCTGCAAGATGCCACCGATACTGGTGCGGCGAGCTCGATCCTCGAACTCGTCCCTGTGTCCTGTCACGGGACCAAATGGAGGGGTGTATTTGGATTCATGGAAAGAATTTAGATTCGGCTGAGTCGGCTGAGATCGCGGGGGAGGGTCGTGAAAAGGGCCAGGGCGTTGAGTCATTGTCCCCGAACTCGAACGATGGGCTCTCACCCCCAGTGACTGTCCCACAACCCTGTCAGGAGTCTTTGACCTTGGTTTGTACGAATATTCACTTGTAGTCGTCTTGCCCGAGTATTGAGGGGGCGACATGACCGCGCCAAGTGACATGGACGGCCCCTGGTGTGAAAAGGGCCCGGACGGCGTCCTCGCAGGTTGGCTGTGGTTGTGAAATGGATCGTGCAGAGGTCTTTCTGGTTCAGAGCCCAGCATGGAAGATATCGACATGCTACTTCCTGGTCGCTTATGAGGAGGTGGTGGCCCGTTGTTCCCAACTGCTGCAGCAGGGTTCTGTTGCATCGGAGGCTGAGAAAATCGTGGAGGAGGAAAATGCTGTGGAGATGGCGGCAGCATCGTGCGAGGAGGACCAAACATCAGCGACGGTTGTTGATGCTCGGGATAGCCTAGGAAGATATGTTAGATATAGGAGCCAACGTATACGGTGCGCCGGAAGTGAAGTGCGAGGTGAGTGGTGAAAAGCATGAAGTAATGAGCTGGCGCATGATCAACCAGAAGTGTGCGACCCGAACTATTGCCAAAATGCGTCAGGAGAGTGAAAACGTACCAGTGAATGCACGGGGAGGGCTTGATGGCCCGTTGAATGGCGGCGAATGACCCGGCATCGCCATGATGGCCTGAGGACCTTGTTGTCTGCGACGTGCGCCAGCAAGAAGTCGACGACGGTTCAAGTCTGGAACGATGATCAACAGGGAGCACCAGCGTGTGGAGGCTGCACCGAAGTCGATGTGGATCCCGCCGCGACCAGAATTGGAGAAAAGACCGGATGTCAGTGATGCAAAGAGGTCACGGCCGATGGAATGATACAGGCACGAGAGTACGTGGGTTCGTTATGTCGTGAATACCAAAAGGGAAGGATACGGAGGCCTATCGTGCACCGTGGACAGGATGAAAGATGAAAACGAGGATCGAGGGTGAGGATGGATCATTGCGAAATGTGATGTGGATGCCGTGTCGCCAGCGATTTTGAGCCTGGGGTGGATCTGGCGCACTCCAACTGTGGAACGCCAGGCTGTGGAACCAGGGCAGCGCGACAACTTTCCGGGGCACCAGGCAAGCAGGAACAGCATTGCTGCCCGTGGGCGAACAAGCCAACGTGACGCCTGTCATCACCACCTCCAGCCAGTGGAGAATGCACTTGAGCGGTCGGCCCATCCACCCAAAGCAAGGATCCGAGCTCAGCTGCAGGTCGAAGATTTTCCACACCGCAGGGAGCGGAAGAATAATGATCGTTTGGCGTCTAAGGGTAGCCGGGTGTGGATGCTTCTGCTCGTTAGCCAAAAGCTTCCAGGGCTAAACACTGCTTAAACGGGCGCCTGCTCGCCGCAGGAGAGCTGCAGCTTGCCAATGACGTCGCATCATCGTAGGGTTCTGGGCCCTGACATGGGGTTGATTTGGGGCCGAGGTCGGTGTGCAAGGATCACGGCCTTAGTGTTGGGAGCTTGCGACAAAGGGCAGTTTGTTTCTTTTGGAGGGCTACCCAGTACTGAAACCAACGCTTTGCGAACGACCTCCCGACACGACGAGCTCACCTTCACGTTGCGGCCATTAGTTCTGATGATCTTCGCGACTGCGACCCCTTCCGTGCTGTGCCGCTGCCATGGTTGGGTGGTTTGCTGCCGGTTGCTGGCTTCTCCCATTCTGCGCGCTGACAAAACAAGGGTTTGCCGGGGGCGTGCATGACTTGCCACGCATGGCGTTGGACAGACCGCCGAGTAAATATATCCCAGAACCCCCATTGGTGGCGAGGCTGGAAATTCCTCGCGGACATCTCACGCCTCGCACCACTTGCATGTTTACTCGTACCCATCCTGGTGCATCTGGATCGGTGGCATAATCATGATGACGATAGAATCCATTCCGGGTCGGTCTTCCTACGTCGCAACATTATCGTGGCCTCACTTCTATAGTTCCATACAAACAATCATATTCAACTATCTCCAACAGTGATTCCGAGCTGAATGAAACCTCAGGCGGTTGACTTGGGTCACAATTTCTTGCAATAGTCCCTCCCATGGCGAACTTGCCAATTGCACAACCAGACCTCGAACGCCATGCCGATGAATCCTGCGATACAAATCCCACCCGAATCACTCACGGTCGTCGCAGATAGAGAGAATTCCCGGTCTTCCTTTGGTACATTGTCGCTAATTTCCGCAAAAGTGTTCACGTAGACCAGCCCACCTAGCAAGCCTTCCCAAAAGATGATTGCAAAAATGATGTAGACATTCGGAATGAAGTTGAATAGCGCATGCAGCGTCAACACAATCAAGTTGGCTACCTGCAACAAGGACGGTAGGTATAGGTTGTGAACACGTAGAAATGGCGTCGACGACCGTGAGATGAAGACACCCGCTTGGTAGATCGCATTATAGGTCGGGTAGAAAGCCCGGAAATGCTTGAACGGGCTCTGCCTAAGTGGAAATAGGAGAGTTGGCGAAACGCCCTGGTTGATGGTGTACTCGGCAATGTAGACCAGGAGCAAAGGGAGCATATATGGTAGGAACAATCCTCGAGCTCGGGCCAAGTTGCGCCTAAACAACGACAACCCAGCAGTCTGCGGCTTCCCACCAAAGGCCGGTTTCGGACCATCCGGGGAGGAAAGCAGTCCCTCCCTTTGCTCTTGATCTACATTGTCGTCTTCCCTGAACAGAGAATCGTAGTCGACGTGCGCCCTAGAGTGTGATCGAAGGGGCTCCAAGGGGAGAACCAGGAAGAAAGAAAACAGCATAACTGCTGGCAGGCAGGCAGAAGCCAGCAAGGTGGTGTTGACACCGAGGCCGAGGGTCGTGGTAGCCAACGCATATGCCCCAGCTCCTATCAACCCTGCTCCACCTGTTCCACTTCCCCATGCAGCGAGGCTGAAGGGACCATAGTAATGAACCAGACCCAGGAAGCTCAGTTCGCCTCCGCCGCTGCTCAACGACGCCAAAACTACCCCAGCCAGTTTCGTTGTGATTGTTCCACCATCAGTGTAACTCGGCGTGAGCGCGATCAGGAGCATTCCGCTGGCACTCAAGGCCACAAAGACGAAGATTCGCACCGAGTAGGGGACGAGATGGATGAAGTATGGCGCGCATAGCTTAACGCCGAAAGAAGGAATGACATCGGCGAGGAGTACGACCCCTTTGGGTACATCGGGCCCGACAAGGTCGAGCGCGGCGGAGAGAATAATCACATAGAGCACGTTATTGATCAGTCCTGGGCATAGTCAGCATGGATGGCCAGGAGACCGAGAGGAGCAGAACTCATTCGAAGACTGGTACTGATAGATCAAGACGGCACTTACCGAAGAGCCAGAAAGCAATGCAGACTCGTGGAGAGGCACCGCTGAAGGTGTGCTTCAGACGTTCGCCGAACAAGGCCCATGACGACGAAGGGGAGCCAGGAAGAGGCAGTGCCATCTCGATGGCAGCATTCGCAGGAACTACCTTGGCATGACTTCCAGCTTCTGCAACAGATTGGGAAAGCAGTTTTAGTCTCTGTATTTCGCTTGTGGTGAGAGACAAGATACAGTGGAGGACGAAGTGGTCAAATGACATATACAATCTAATCTGTCTTCGGCGCAGTTTGAATCAGCCTTGCTGCGGAAACTTTCGTCTCAACTTCCACTTCCAGGAGGCCCGCAGGCATCGTCTACGACCCTCATCTTAGGGCACTACAGTCGCTTATCGCTATGGTCCTCATAGTACGTTTGGTTGGTCAACCAATGATATCGTGGTTTCAGTCAAATTCTTAAACAGGGCCGACGCGGAGGCTCAAGAAGCGGCACCAAAGCTGCTTTGCTGCTGGAAGACCAGAAAAACTAGGCAGAGCATTAAAGGCCACCTTTCAGCATCTGCCTCACGGATTGCCATTGCGAAGGGATGATGAGAAGCCTGCAAAGGACCGGACTCAACCAGAAATTGCTCTGCGCGCGAAGAAACGCTGCAGATATGCACAAGCTAACGCATGGAAATGTTCCAGGATTCTTGATCAACCTTTGAGAGCTCTACCTTCGCTGTCCCGAATGTGAAGGGAAAGGTGTGCTGTCTGGAAGCCCACCGTTGTTCAACCGCGCAGCCAGTGGGTCTAGCAAATGTCGCCCAAGCGATGGCACGTCCTACCACTGCTTTCATGAAAGTACGAGGTACAGGCAACTCTACTAAAAGTTCAGCCTCGTGCGGCCCCGTCATTGTCTGGTGCCTCGCGGACTGTGTCGAGAGGTGGTAATGAACACATTTGCATCTCTGGAGTTCATCTTGTGCATTGCAATTATACAGATTGGCATGCATATGAAGGCAACACGGCCTCTGTATGCACACTGTCGCTGACCATTCAGCAGACCTCAGGGATATCGTGTTGACGGAGTCCTTCAGATGACACTCTACTCGGACTGTTCTTGAGCGCAGCGGTTTCTGACCCCTATCAACACAGGAAGCATCCATACATACAATGAAGGCCTCGTCATTAATGAGCACTTTGCAGCAGGTGATGCCGCGTGTCTTGCAATTAAGCAGTCATTATTTATTTTTCGCCTGATCAGGTCAGTGCTAGCTGGATTGGTAATACGGCTTTCGATCCAGCCAATGAAAGTACCCATACGAGTGTTGTTTCCGGTGGAAGAACTTTTCCATCGTGGTCTGGCATTTTCACCATTGCGATTTGCATTTCTAACACCTGGGATTTCACCCGGAGTTTGCGGTCCGATATCACTTCTCGGACCAAGGCCGCTGTCAAAAGTAAAAAGCCAGTATGAAGGCGACCGAGCAGGAAATCAACCCGAACAGTCTCGACCCCACTGAGGGGCGGCTCGGTTGACGAAGGTTGGAGTCGACTTGCACAGAACGATGACGAAAGATATAAAAGGTTTCCTGCCATGAGAGGTCTCCTAAGTGTGCGCGAGGACTTCTCTATCAGCACATCCAGATCATTCAGAAACACTTCCTCATCAGCATGGGCAAAGACGTCTTTCTCATCGGACCTGGGTTCATTGGCCGCGAGGTCCTCAACCTTCTCCTTGCCGAAGGATACAGAGTCAACACTCTCACCCGGCGGGAATCGTACGCAACCGAACTTCAAAAATCAGGAGCCAAAACCGTGCTCGGCAGTCTTGAGGACAGAGATGTCATCGTCAACCAGACCATCGCGAGCGATATTGTCATCCATACCGCAACCGCCGATCACCTCCTCTCGGTAGAGGCCGTCATTGCTGGAATCGAACAACGAGCAAGCCAAGGCAAATCCACGATCTTTATCCACACAAGCGGCACTTCGCTCCTCAGCGACGACGCCAAGGGTAACTTCAAATCCGACAAGGTCTTCTACGACGACAAGCCAGAAGACATTGATGCATTGCCGGACTCTGCCTCTCATCGCCTGATAGACCTAGCAATCGTCCGCGCTCGCCAGAAACTTGGCTCGCAGGCCAAGTTGGTTATCATGATCCCACCCTTGATATATGGCGCGAACCACGAATATAAGCGGCTGTCGATTCAACTGCCGACCCTAACACGCTTCGCATTAAAGCATGGGTATGCCGGTCATGTTGGAAAGGGGGAATCAGTGTGGTCAGAGATCCACGTCAAAGATCTGGCTCGCGGCTATCTGACTATCCTTCACTGGCTCGAGAGCACCGACGCCTCCAAAGTTCTCGAAAATCCGTACTTCTTTTGCGAAAACGGGTATGAGTTCGCTTGGAAAGACGCAGTGGCTGTGATCGGAAAAGTCCTCTCCGACGCCGGCAAGATAAAGTCCCACGAACCTAAGACAATCCCCGAGAGCGATTTCGATGATCTGTTCGGGAAATATACCGCTTGGGTGGTCGGCTCCAATTCGAGGAGTAGAGCGAACAGATTGAGACAGCTGGGTTGGGAGCCCAAGGAGAAGCGATTGATGGAGTCACTTGTGGAGGACGAGATTCCGTTGATCATGGAAGAGAAGGTAGAATTCTCCGGTTACGCTGGTGTCGCCGCCAGTGGAAGCGGATAAGCAAAGTACATCCGTGTAGAGATATGCTCAGATGTCGAACGGAGTTTTGCGAAAGGGGAAGGGTCTTCATTCGGCTGTGAAGCTTCGATGTCGCCGTGCGCACTTGGTCCGCCTCCCAAATGCGGAGAAACCAGTGAAATGCGTCATATCAACCATTCGGCATCGATAAGATAATGCTGTCGCTTCGTGCGTTTCGAGTAAAATCCCCTTCACGTTGTTCTTGTTCTTGTTCTCGTTCTCGAGCGACGCGGGCTGCCCCGATGAGACGTTCGTCATGTTGAAGACTGCCCTGCGACAGCGGCCTCTTCGCCTGTCGTTTCCCCTGCGAAGATGGACGTCAACCCAAGGCACTGAACAGCCATTTCCTCCTGACATCAACGAGTGGTCCCATCCTCCCACCAACGCCACTGTGTCAGACGAGGAGATATACCGGCTAGCAGCAAAGCCTCGCCGGCCACTGACCCTGGCAGACCTGGTCAAGTACGCACCATGAGAGCTGTGCCATGTGCTTACCGTGTGCTCAACACCGCGACTGACACTGACCAGACATGGCAAACCGCCGCTTCGAGACGCAGCGCTTCTCTCCTCCGCCAACTTCACCTTGTCACTCCTCCCTTCTCGTCTCGCGCACCGCATTCAAGCCCTCCGAAACCTTCCCTTCATCGTGGTCTCCAACCCCAATGTCTCCAAGATATACAACAACTACCTGCACTCCCTCTCGACGCTGGAGCCATTCTACAAGAAGCCGATCGAGACGATCGAAGACGAGAGGAAGTTTACAGAAGCTATGGCGGATCTCGTCCGGACACATTCCAACACCATTCCCACCCTCGCACAGGGATTCTTGCAGTGTCGAAAATACATTGAGCCCGCCGAAGTGACCCGGTTCCTGGACCAGCATCTGCGCGCCCGCATCGGCACAAGACTGCTAGCTGAGCAACACCTGGCCTTGCACATGGCGTCGACGGCCGATGCAATCAAGCAGAAACCCGACCCCACCCACGTAGGAGTCATCGACCTTGCGGTAAAACCCGCAGACATCTTGCGCCGCTGTGAAGGATTTGTGGCCGAGGTGTGCGAATACAAATACGGGGTCCGTCCGTCGCTAGTGATCCATGGGGACCAGGCCACAGAGTTTGCACACATTCCCATGCACCTAGAGTACATCATCACGGAGCTTTTGAAGAATGCCTTCCGCGCGACCATCGAGAGTGGCAACGAGAAGGAAGCAATCGAGGTGACCATCGCATCCGCTCCGGACGTGTCGACCACGAAGCTCGAATCTCTAAAGAAAATGTCCGTGAGCAAGGAGAACTCGTATGACTTCTCACAGGAAGGATTAGAAGAGTATTGCTCCGACGCCGACGACCCCATGGGGCCGCTCCATTCCGCCGTCCCGTGTATAACGTTGCGGATGCGTGATCGTGGAGGAGGCATCCCACCGGAAGCACTGCCCAACATTTGGTCCTATAGTTTCACCACCTTCAACAACGAAGAAGCCGCCGCGGCTGCCAACGGTGGTCTCGACAGCGAAGACAGCGATGGTCTGGGAGTCATCTCGAGCACCGGAGCAGATCAGTCCTCGATCGCAGGGCTAGGGTACGGGTTACCCCTGTCAAGAGCCTACGCCGAGTATTTCGGCGGTGGAATTGCCGTGCAGAGTATGTATGGCTGGGGCACGGACGTGTATTTGACACTGCAAGGTATCGCCAGTACGAAGGAGATCAGGGAAGCTCCAAACGGGTTCGAGGAGCTCCAAATGGAAAAGGAGAAGGAGGAGCAGAAGGACTGACCATCTCTATACGGTTTCAGCTGGCTGCCTGACTTGGAGAGACCCAAGGCCGCAGCATTGCGGACAAAATGAGTCCCAGAGAAGGAAGAAATACACAGCAACCGCGAGCGCAGCAGACAAGCGGCAGATCCAATGCCGGGTACATGAAGGCCGACATGCTATGTCCAAGCTAAACACCGTACTTTCTTATATGGCTATGTCAAACTGGGAATCACGATCATTTCCTTCTACGCTGACTTGCCGGGTGTGGCGTGGTATTCCACCAACCATGCAATTCAGGTGAAGACGGCATGGATCTTCCCACTCGCCCGATCGGCCAATCTCTCTTTCATCGGCAGGCCGTACATCTCCTTCACCCACCGGCAGCAAATGCTCCGCGTGTCCTTGGGGTCCACAATCTCCTCGACATTGAAGTGCGTGGCCGTCCTCACCGGGTTCATCAACCGGAGATACTCGTCCTCCAACTCTTTGTACCGTCTCTTGACAGCCTCGGGCCCCTCCTTCTCTCCGATCTGCTTCAGCTCGTGGCGATGCCCGACTTCAATGCCTCCATCAAGGGGAAGCGAACCCCAACTGCCCGACGGCCAGGCGATGCGCATCCACGGATCACGGCTGTCGAGCATGATGCCACCGGCTACGCCGTACACGCGCCGGGTGATGACGGTGAAGATGGGAGTCGTGGTGGTGTAGTACGCCTTGCCTAGTTCGACGCCCCATTTCATGGTGGCGGTGCGTTCAGCGACGGTGCCGATGGCGTAGCCGGCTAGATTGAGTTAGTACAGGACGTAGCACATAGCACAGGGAGGAGAGGGTATAGAGAGAGAGAGTGTAGAGTGTATCATAGGAGATCACGGGCCAATACTCACGGACATCCACAAACTGGACGACGGGCAGATTGAACACGTCGCAAAACTTCAACATCTTCATCAACTTCTGGCTGCCCAGGGCGTCCAAGGCGCCGCTGTTGACCTCGCAATTGAGACTCAACACGCCGACGGGCCTGCCGCCCAGCCTGGCGAGACCGGAGATGCCGGTGCGTCCCCACAGGGCGCCGATCTCGAACCAGGAGCCGCGGTCGACGACGGACTCGATGATGGTGTAGGGATTGTACATGCGCGACTTCTTGCGGGGGATGATGGAGCGCAGGGCGAGATCGTCGCGGTCGACGGGGTCGGCGCAGGGCAGCACGCACGGCGGGGCCTCGAACTGGCCGCAGTTCGGCAGGTAGGCGAGCACGGCGCGGATCTGGCGGAAACAGTCGGCCTCGTCGGCGGCCAGGTTGTCGATGGTGCCGTTGGTGCAGTGCACGGCGGGCCCGCCCAGGTCGGCGAACGAGAGGCCCTCCTCGAACGTGGCGCCCTCGACGACCTTGGGCCCGGCGTTGAACAGGCTGCCAATGTCGCCGGCCATGACGCTGAAGTGGGTGCTCACGACGCGCGCGGCGCCCAGGCCGATGGCGGGACCCAGCACCGCGCCCATGTTCGGGATGCCCATGTTGAGCTGCTGCACGACCGTCTTGAGCACCGTCACGTGCGGCAGGTAGCTGTAGCCGTTGGTCACGATGGTGCTGACGCTGCCGCCGCCCGAGGACCCGTCGACCAGCTTGACCACGGGCACCTTCAGCCGCAGCGCCAGCTTCTCGCCGTAGAGCGTCTTGATCGCGACCGACCCGTCCGCGTGCCCGCTGCGGATGCTGAAGTCGTCGCTCGTCAGGTAGATCTGGCGGCTCAGCCCCGTGCTCGGGTCCGTCACCCGCCCGAACCCCTGCGGGTTGTTGCTGGGCGTGAAGGCCCGGACGTGCTCGGCCTGCGCGTTGCTCGCGTCCTTTGCCCACTCGACCGTGCCCGTCACGGAGCCGAACTCGCGCCACGTGTCTGGGTCGAGCAGCTGCGCGATGCGTTCGCGCGACCACAGCTTGCCGCTGGTCTTTTGGCGCTGGTAGCCTCGCGACGTGAGGTCCGGTGTTTGCGCAATGTGGCGCAGCGTCGACAGGTGTGTGAGGATGTCGCTGTAGTCGTCGGGCAGCGAGGACGAGGGGTCCGAGGCCTTGTTCTTCTTCAGCTTGCGTCCCCGTTTGGTGTTGGCGGCTTGGGGTTCACCCTCGCTTTGTGGTGGAGAGATCTGCGACGTCAGCTGCGAGAGCCGGCTCGACGCGCTGGACTTCGATTGGGAATACACCGGGTCGTCTGCCGGGGGAATGCTGCCGCTACCTGTCTCCGGATTTGGAGCACGTTGGCCTGCCGGGGATGGAGGTGGCACCTGTTGTCCGTAGACAGGATCGGCGACAGTCTTGCTTTGCTGACTCCCGGGTTGCGAGGAAACCGGGTCGTCTGCCGGTGAGATGCTGCTGCTGCCTGTCCCTGGACTTGGAACACGCTGACTCGCCGGCGATGGAGATGGCATTTGTTGTCCGTAGACAGGATCGGCGACAGTCTTGCTTTGCTGAATCCCAGGCTGTGAGGAGACCGGGTCGTCGGCTGCTGAGATCTTCCCCTGTCCTGGGCCTGGGTCGGGTGAACCCGACGCAGCTGGTGCGGGTTGAGTCTGTGCGTAGACCGGGTCGCTGGCCTGAGCTGCCCTCGATACCCGAGGCTGCGAATAAACCGGGTCGTTCGCCGCGTCCACCTGTCCTTTGCCCTCCTGGTGTGCTGCTGCTTGACCGGGCTTTGTCCCAGCCTCGACAGGCTGGCCATAGACCGGGTCATTGATCCGGCTCACCGGCTGCCCTTCTCGATCGTTGTCCCCCCCAGCAGATGCCTGGGAGTAGACGGGGTCATCGCGACCGGCACCTCCTGAGCCAGTAGCGGGCCTTGTGTACGACTTGTCAGGGCCCGGCCGAGGTTGAGGAGGCGCGCTCGTGGGCTGAGAGGTGACCGGATCGCTGACGGTCGTGGCTGATCCTTCAGAATCATCGCCCCCGACGCCCCATGACGAGGCGTCACGCTTTTTCGAACTCATGCTGTTCCAGAAGGTGAGGACCTTGTCTTTGAGACTGTTCATGAAATGTCGAACTCCCAATGCCGATGGAATGGAAGTGTGTCACTGGGAGCTAGCTGGTTGATCCTCAAGGGAAGCGGTCCAGTTCTCTCCGCCTCTCAGCTCGTCTCGTCGACTGTTTCCTGGCCTCTTTCTACGGATCCTGACAGCTTACCTCTCTCTCTCGCATGTCAATCCATAGAACGGAAACCACAAAGACTAAAGCGGGCTCGGGGACGTTGGACGTGCAATGGCGTTAAGGCTAATCCTCGGTTCCCTCCGCATTCTGTAGAATCCGGAGAACAGCCTCGGCTCTGGGGGGTGGGTTGGGGGATTGGTAGGGCCCACATATCGAGGTTATCCGAAGCCATATTCCTTACCCTTGGGTTCGCTCCAGTGTCATCGACGTAGACAGGGTAGATTGTTCTTTCTTTCCCTCTTTCGCGATTGCTTTCTTTCTGGAAGATTGGCATAGATAGACCTCGCACGGCAAAAGCTGGGCTACATAGACGCAGCCCTCAGACACGGCATATCAAGGGATCATTAGACAAAAGATGCCAGCACCCCAACGCCGCTTCACGCGCATCCTGATCGCCAACCGTGGCGAGATAGCAATCCGAATACTGCAGTCGTGCCACGAACTGCCCAACCCGCCAACGACGTTCGCGCTCTACACAGACAATGACAGCACACATGTCTCCTTGGGACGACCACACCATGCGATCAAGGCGCCGAGTCCGGCATCATACATGAACATTGATTACCTGATCGGCGTGGCGAGGCAGAACCAGATCGACGCCGTGCATCCCGGGTACGGCTTTCTCAGCGAGAGTGCCGAGTTCTCTCGACGGATGTGGACGGAGGCGAGCTGTGTGGTGGTCGGCCCCGGGTGGGAGGTGCTGGAACGCACGGGGGACAAGCTGATGGCCAAGGCCCTGGCGGCCGAGTGTGGCGTGCCTGTCCTCAAAGCCATGGACCGGCCGACCGGCAGTGTGCAAGACGTCAGGAGCTTCGCCGGACAAGTCGGCTATCCTTTGATGATCAAGGCCGTGGACGGCGGTGGAGGCAGAGGCATTCGCCTGGTCAGGGGCGAAGACGCGCTCGAGAACGCCGTACAGAGATGTGTTGCTGAATCACCGAGTCGGCTGGTCTTTGCAGAGCAGGCCGCGGTAGATGGATACAAGCACGTCGAAATCCAAATCATCGGTGACGGGAGAGGCGGAGTCAAGCATCTCTGGGAACGAGACTGCAGCGTCCAGCGCCGGTTCCAGAAGATCGTCGAAGTTGCCCCTGCGCCTGTTCAAGGCCGGGCTGTCGTCGCGCAAGTCATCGACTCGGCCGTGAGGATGGCCATGCAGCTGAAGTACCTGGGCCTCGGGACATGGGAGTACCTGGTCAACGTCAAGCAAAACAGGTTCTTCTTCCTGGAGATCAACCCCAGACTGCAGGTGGAGCATACCATCACCGAATGCATCACTGGGGTTGATCTGGTCAAGGAACAGCTGCTACTTGCCCAGGGGATACAGAACCCAGAAAACATCTCGTCCGGAAACGCGGCCAAGGCACCACGTTCGGCATCGATCCAGTTGAGACTCTGTGCAGAAGACCCCCTCTCGGGATTCTCCCTGAGCATTGGAAAGGTCACCGACGTCCAGTTCCCCACGGGCAACGGAGTCAGAGTTGACAGCCACCTCTCGCGCGGAGGAGTGGTGGGTTCCGACTTCGACAACATGATGGCAAAGATCATCGTCACATCCTCGACGTTTGGTGACTGTGTTGTGAAAGCACGACGCGCCCTGGAAGAGACCAAGGTCGCGGGAGTCAAGACGAACTTGAACCTCCTGAAGGCCATCCTGGCCGACAGGACCTTTGCTTCAGGCGAAGCCGACACAAGCTGGTTGGAAACGAACCTAGAAAGGCTCGTCCAGTCAGGCCAACGACTGGCCAGCATAACCGACCGCCTCGACTCGTCAATACCGACCCTGTCGCTGAGCAGCAGCCAAACATCGGCCGTTGCGGCCTCGGCGACGCCTTTCAGGAGAGGTGACGCGTGGACTGTAGTGCTGGAGGACCCCAAGAACGCGCCGGCCGCAACAGCGAAGCCGCCAGCGCATCATCTCGCCATCGAACGGGTCACGCGTAATGAATTCCCCGAGGCTCTGATCGCCGACGTCTCGTACACGGTTCCGGGCCAAAAGCCTCAAAGCTACAAGATGACGCTCAACAGCACGACGTCCTCGGCAGACGCCACTGCATCGACTCACAGAAGAGGTGATCCCAGCAACAAAACGCACATTATACTGCCCATGAGCGGGAAGCTAGTCGAGATTTTAGTTGATGAAGGAGACGAAGTAAAAGAAAATCAGGTGATCGCTTTTGTCAAACAAATGAAGATGGAGTTGGAAGTCCGCAGTCCCCGAGCAGGTATCGTGAAGTGGGCAATTGAGACGGAGAACGAGGAGGGCGACGATGTTGCCGAAGGGGTGTTATTAGTGGAATTAGAAGAGGAAAAGGTACAGAAGCCGGAGATCAGGTCCAGGTTGTGACACAGGCTCTTGTGATAGATTAGAAAGTTTGCCCGGGACAATGGTCAAGTCGCCAACTCTATCTAGGTCGTGCCTGATGTTCTACAGTATCTGCATAGACGAAACAAGAATTCTATCAACCATGACCGTGTGTGGCCAAAGGCGTCTATCGTCTCAAGAACTCCTCGACCTCGAATCCGACCCTCCTCTTCGCCTTCTGCCAATTTTCCATCTCCTTGGCCTGCTGTGCTGGTGTCAATTCCTTGCTCTGCGCCTTCTCCCCCTCTGCATCCCCCTTCGTGGTGGTTGAGAGGGTGGAGCCGACAATTCCCGTCTTGACAATCACCGCCCTGGAATCATGCAACCGAATCTCCACTCCTGTCCCACCATTGTGCGACTGACTTGACGCCACGCTGGGAAGTCTGTCTCTCGCAGTGGGAGTGGTCGCATTCACGGCGCCGGAAATACCTGGAAGGGACGATGGTTTGCTGACATCCGAACCCTCAGCTGGCTCTTCATCTACGCCGCGAATGACAACGGTTATGTCTGGCCCAACGCTGCCTCTCCACATGGTGGCGAACCATTGCCAATGAGCTGGTGGAGAGAAACTGTCGTTGATGGGCATGCTGATGGAGCTAGCGTCGACAGTGGTGAGTTGGAAGTGTGGAACGATGGCCACGGGGATGGCCGTGCTAGCAGGGCTGGTGATGGTGCTAGGTGTGGCAGGATGCGGCGGAGGTAAGTTGCTGGTGTTTAACGTGACGGGTGCAGCCGTGGGAGGAGGGCTACGGGACAGTGGTTTCAACGTTGAGGCTTGAGAAGGCAGGGGTGAAGCCGGCGGGGGTGAAGCTGGCGGAAGAGGAATGCGTTTCGAGTTTGGGGGTCGCATATATGACGAGGTTGGTGGACGAGTGTCGAGGCCGGAGGAAGTGGGCTCGTTGCTTGTCCAAAGTCCTGGAGTGCTCAGACTTCTGCCCTTATGCGACGTCGGGTTGGTGGGAGCCGACATGGCAGAAGAATCTGCGGCTCTGACGAAGACTGTCTTGGGCGAAACGGCCGAGTCGCAATCGTCAGCGTCGGTGCTCCTGCTTGATTCTGGCTGTGGTGGTGCATCAGTTCGAACAATCTTGCTTGGTGTCCGTGGAGGCTGATGGTTCTCTTCGCCTGCATAAAGTCCTGTCTCGCTATTGCCGAGCATGGTGACTGGTCCGCCGCCAGGTCTTGAAGTGATATAGGCAACTATCTCTTGGTTCACCTGGTGCCATTGGGTCATGAGCTTTAAATACGCATCGGTTCCTCTCTTCTGTCCATGAATGCCGGTCCTGGCCTCGTGGAGGAGAGGATAAGGGTCTGGGCCTTCAAAGATCTTGACTGCAAATTTGCCTTCCTTCTCCAATTGCTCAGCCAAAGAGTTGGTCATGCTATTGACGCTGGTTGCATCCAGACCTTCCACAGCAATGATAGCTCCCCGCACCTCAGGCTTCGGTGAAGTGATTCCAGGAGGCGGCAGCGGCCCGGACAGCTGAGAAAGGACTTTGATCTTGTTCAGAACTGGTATGGACATGACCATCGCCTCAACTCCCGAGCTCTGGACCTGAGCCATGGATGTCTTCGTAGGCGTCTGCGATACCAACGTTTCGATAGGGGGCAAAGCCACGCTTGAACGGTTTCTCTGGTGTGGTTGTGGTGCACGGATAGGTTGGAGTGGTGGGGGGCGAGGATATGCTCGAGGAGGCGATACCATCTGTGGTTTGGGGACCTGGACATGCTGGATGTGCGAAGGGTGCAAAACCTCTTGCCGGACATAGGTACCGTTGGTTGTCGGTGAATGCACATATGAATATGCTGCTTCAGGATAGACTTCCCGAGCAGGGATGTAAACACCATTGCCCAGGCGACGTCTCTTTGCATCTTGCGATTCAGCGGATGGAGGAGTAGGAATGGTCTGGCTAGGAGGCGGAATGGCGTACATCATTCGAGAATCGACTCTCTGGAAGCCGGCATGGTCAGGTGAAATCCGCTGGCCCGGCGGCCCAGCACTGACAACGTAGCCACGCTTTGCAGGGACAGTAACAGCCATGGTTTGTTGTGCAGTGGACGCGGGCGGTATATAGACGGGTGTTGGGGGGTTGTTGTAATAGTTCAGCGGCTTCCCACCACACTTTGCGCAAGGCTCTTGTGGTTCGGCCGACGAAGGACCAGACACAGATGACTGATTGCTGACCCGGCCGTTGCGTCGTGGATGATAGCGATAACCTGGATACTGTTGTTGGTGGCGGGCTTTCTCTTCCTAAAGAAGGAGGAAAGTCAGTACACAAAGGTCTTTGTGTGGTGGTTAATGATAGAAATCTTTATTCTCACGTACTTCCGCAAGCAGGTTCCATTCCTCTTTGGCCTCGGCGGACAGACCACGCCATTGTTCGCCAATAATCTTTGATACTTCCGGGTTCGGAATACCAGGATTCTGCGCAATGATGCTGGCCTGTTGATGTTGGCGGAACAATATGAAGGCTATGGAAGCATTAGCGTCGTCACGACTCACGATCATGCAGGCGGCCTCACAATTTCGTGGTCGCGGAATCTTGGGACTTGCTGGACACAAGCACACGTTGTCTTTGGAATTGGAATCGCTCCTCACGGCAGGGGGATGAGAACGGATTCCCATTTCCAGGGAGCGGCCTCGAACGGGCGGGGACGCAGAGCCGGAACCACCATTTACAGGTCTCGGTAGTTCTCCTATATACTCTTGTGCAGTGGCAGTAGTAGGCTTTGAGCTCTTGGAGGCAGGCACGTGGACCGTGTTTCTTCGGGCACCATCTTCGCCAGCAGGAGCCTGGTCTTGAGATCGGTCACGAAATAAATGATGCTGCGAGAGGGACGAAGTACGACGCAACGCGGTATAGCGCTCAGTTGGGGGTTTGGGCAGCAACCGATACCATGCTGGAAGGTTGGGCAGATGGTGGTCACTGGACGCCGAAGTCATAGCGCAAAGAAAGGAATGCTTTGTACCATGGCCGTGCGACTTCTTGTCGTGAAGGAAGAGGGCAAATAGAGGGTGGGAGAGCCATCAGTCTTTGTACAGCATCAAAGAGAGCACTTACCAAACTCGCGCCACCTTCTGCTCTGTTTCTTTGTCTCTGCGGATTGAGTCTGTGACGGGGTCCGTACATAGTCAGTAGCCATGGCGATGAGGCCACTTGCGAGGCTGGGGACAGTGAGGGCCGTCTCGGTTTGCTTTGTTCGCAGATGGTCCCAATGCGGGAAAATGCGTCACCAATCACCGTGCACCCGAAACAATAAGGTGAGGAATGCAGACGAGTGTCGAGGAGACAAAGAATGAGTTCATCTAGTGCCGGGCGGTGGAGTCCTCGTGGAGGCTGAACGTTCAAGGTACCCGTTTCACTGTGCTCAAGTAAGTTTGATCAGTGACTAGGCCACCGTTGGGAAATGCCAGTCAGGCCGTTTCGAAATCTGCTGAAGCTTGGCCGTCGCCGGTATTCCATAGGCATGCCATGATACTGTAACCTGAGATACCTTTCACCGAGCTTGGACACGCATATCAGATCAACGTGAGGCTCGCGTGTTCTTTTGCTGGACAGGAAACAAGTGATGACCCGTGTTCACAAAGACACACGAGGTTAACAGCTGCTGGCTTCGATTGACACGATGAAAATGAGTCTGCCTGGCCTGCCTGCTTTGTTTGTGCGTTGAGAGAAACGGCTTCTACCCAGCCGACGGGAAGCAAATAATTATCGGTCAGCGGAAATCTGTCGCGGTTGCCATGGCAAAAGAGCGCGGGTCCGAAGCACGAAATGCATTCAAGCACTGGCTCTCTGTGCAGGAAAGAAAGGCCATGTCAAGGTCGCAATCTTCAAGTTCAAGAGGTGCGTGCGTGTCATGAATTTGCATATTCATATTCTCGTCACTCATACTCGTACATTCATGCTCATGTCACTTTTCTATCATCCAAGGCCTTCGAGATGCATTTTGCTTCCAAGGATCAGAACAAGTCGCAAACAGCTACCCACGTCTTGTTACTCAGCCAGCAAAGATGCGGACGTTCAGATCGATGCTAGCCGTGGCAATAACACAACGTATCTTGCCACCCCCACCGCTGTCCTCCTTCTTTACTCCATTGGTGACGCCGTTGGACTCTCCGTTCACGGGCGGTTGAACTGGGACATCTGGAGCCCACCTGATGCTGCTAATGAAATGTTGATGAGCATCGTCAACCACCTTGACACATTTGCACTCCTGTGATAGATCCCAGCACCGAATGGTCTTGTCGTCTGAGATTGACAGGAGGTAGCGTCCCGACGGATGAAAGACAAGACCGCGAATCCAGTTATCGTGGCCTACCAGGGTCTTGTGGCATGTTCCTCGGTTGTCCCAGATTTTGATGACCTTGTCTCTGCCGCCGGTTGCTAAGAATTCGCCACTGCTGCTTGTCGGAGGAGGCTTCTTGTAGCCAGCAATGCTTGCCAGATGCGTGTAGGCCGAACCGGGAGCAAAAGCGACGCATTCGACGACGTGTTCGTGACCGAGAAATGTGATCTTGACTTCTCCTGAGCTCGCATCCCATAAGCGGGGCACGTTGTCGTTGCCGGCGCTCAGCAGCCACCTGCCGTCAATTGACGGCACAACTGCTCTAACCCATTCAGTGTGACCCTTGAGCGTCTTCAAGCAGTAACCTGTTGTAACGTCCCATATTCTCAGTGTCTTGTCTCTCGACGCTGATACCAGAGTGTTCCCCGATAATGGAGCACCTGCAGCACCGGAAGGTATGAAACGAATGGAGGAGATAGAGTGATCGTGACCTGGTAACGTCCGGATGTTCTTGTACTCATCACTGGGGTCCCACAGCCGAATTGTAAGGTCACTACTACAACTGGCCAGCAGCGTGCCTCCACGTGGCCCGCCAAAGTCAACGTCCAGCACCGCTTTGGTATGGCCCTTCAGTGTCCGCTCCAGTTCGCCCAATTCCCAATCCCATATCTTGATGGTTGAATCTTCTGACGCGGAAGCAAGTGAGGAGAAAATAGGGTGGAAAGCCACTGAGGTAACTGGCAGGCGATGGCCTTGTAATGTGTGCCTAGCGGGGGCTTTAGGGAGCCACGTCTGGGGGTCGATTTTTCGGGTCGAGGACAGCGGAGTAGCAGAATCGATCTCTTGCTGAAGCGCCGCATTCTTTGCTTCGAGATCCATGATCTTCTTCTGCAGTCGGACGACCGAAGTCCACTTCTTCTCCAGGAGGGTCTCGTACTTTTTGGCGGTGGCATCGTCAAATGTGTCGGCCAAGTTGCATTCCCGACGCACAGCATTTGCACTTTCTGTCATGCCAGTAGAGAGTAAGTAGGAGACTATGGACTTGTGCCTGATAGAAGGCGAGTTAGCCTCTACTTTAACGGGAAACCCACTGGCGCAGACCTACAGTTCCTCTGCTTGACGAGACGTTAATAACTGGCTCATGTCTGGCATTCGCAGGCCCACTTGAATCGCATGCGGTGTTCAACAGCCCCTGTGACTCGTACAATTGCCTTTCCACTGACTGCAGTGGTAATGGCCGACAGCGCAGAGTAGAAGTTGAGTAGGAGAGGTGAGATGAGGTGAGGAAAGGAGGTGGCCGTTAGCAGAGTGGAAGCACGAGATATTGTGAGGGACCATGGAGGCTGTTGTTGTCATGGGTCCCCAGACAATGTTTATATCGCAAAATCACAGCCACCTTCTCCAACAATCACAATCACGACCACAAACAAGTTCACCCCATCGTTACAAGCTTGTCACCTACCAAACTAGCCCTCGACGCGTCGCATAGCCGTCGCATTTGTTTGGACGCACCTGCAGCACCGCTTCAGATCGCAGAGACCGCAGGCGCGATTCCATAACCCCAAAAGACCGCATGCGCATGACGCCAGCACAATAACGCCAGGTGAGCCCATTCTTCCCCCGTGTCTTCTCTAGGTGCTCGACTAATGTACTCTGACAGTCCATTTGCGCGTCCCAAGAGCAATAGGCCCGGTGCAAGCCTCTTCTCTCGCCTCCGCCTCCGCCTCCGCCTACTCTCCCCGACAACCACCATGGCCGACGGGGAGGAGGATTTCTCCAAACTGCCGCTCGTCGACAGGTTCACCCACAAGAACTGGAAGGCCAGGAAGGGAGGCTATGAGGCTGCCGCGGCAGCGTTCGGACTCACGCCAGATGAAGCAGATCCCGCCTTTAGACCCTTTCTACAAGACCCCGGCTTGTGGAAGTCGGCTGCCGGCGACTCGAATGTTGCGGCTCAGCAAGAGGGTCTGGCTGCCTTGTGCGCCTTTTTGAAATATGGCGGTGTTCAAGCAGCCAGGACGTCGCGGAGTCACACCCTACAAGCCATCTACGAGAAAGGCCTCTCGTCCACGCGACCCCAAGCCAAAGCCAGCGCCCTCGAGGCCATCCTCCTCTACATCGAAATCGACAAGTCAGATCCCGTCATCGAAGAACTACTACCGGCCCTCTCCCACAAGCAACCCAAAGTAATCGCCGCGACCCTGGGCGCAATCACTGCCATTTTCCACAACTTCGGTGTCAAGGTCGTCGAACCCAAATCCGTTCTCAAAACCCTGCCTAAAGTCTTTGGCCATGCCGACAAGAATGTCAGAGCGGAAGCCCAGAATCTCACGGTCGAGCTGTACAGATGGCTGAAGGACGCAATGAGGGTCATTTTCTGGAGCGAATTGAAACCCGTCCAGCAACAAGATCTGGAGAAGTTGTTCGAGAAAGTCAAGGAAGAGCCGCCGCCAAAACAGGAGCGCCTCACGAGATCACAGCAGGTAGCCCTAGCCACAGCACCCCCGCCCACGACGGGCGGGCATGAGGATGGCGGAGAAGTAGCCGACGAGGCAGAGGAGGCGGAAGAAGTCAACCCTTTTGACCTTGCGGAACCAGTTGATGTCCACTCTAAGATCCCCTCTGACTTCCACGAAATGGTCAGCTCAACCAAGTGGAAGGACCGCAAAGATGCCCTCGACAACTTGTTCAACATCCTCAACACCCCCAGAATCAAAGAAGCCCCATTCGACGACCTAGTGAGAATCTTTGCAAAGTGTATGAAGGATGCCAATGTTGCTGTGGTAACTGCGGCAGCCAACTGCGTCGAAAAGCTGGCGCTTGGTCTGAGAAAATCTTTTGCCAGATATCGCGGCACCATTATGTCGCCTATGATGGAGAGATTCAAGGAGAAGAAACAGTCGGTGGCGGATGCCTTGGGTGCCGGTCTGGATGCCGTATTTGCTTCCACGTCCCTGACCGAATGTCTCGAAGAGACTTTAGGCTTCCTTCAAAACAAAAACCCCAACGTCAAAGCTGAATCAATAAAATTCCTGGCGAGGTGTCTGCGGACTACGCGAGACGTACCGTCGAAGGAAGAGCAGAAGCGTATCGCGGATGCTGGAACGAAATTGCTGACAGAATCGACCGAGAATTTGAGATCAGGTGGTGCAGAAATCCTGGGGATATTAATGAAGATCATCGGCGAACGGGCAATGAACCCCTACTTGGACGGACTGGACGACATTCGAAAGGCCAAGGTCAAGGAGTTTTTCGATACCGCTCAAGTCAAAGCAAAAGAGAAGCCGAAGCCGGCACCAACACCTGCGAAGGCGACATCTGCCGTTGGCAAGAAGGTGCTCGGAGGCTCCAAGAAACCTGCTGCTGCCGCCAGAAAGCCAGCCACTGCAGCCGTCCCGGTGGAGGACGCTGCGTCTCTTCAGCCAAAGCCGACCGCAAAAGCGGCACCCAAGCCGGTAGGACTGGCTCGCCCAGGGCTGGCACAGCCTGCGAGCCTAAAGCTAGGCGGGCTCAAGAAGCCTGCGCCTGGTGCCCTCGCGAGTCCTCGGCGAGTGATTTCACCACCAGCCAGCACAGATGGAGACGAAGAAATAGCAGCACCTTCACCCTCAAAATTCGGTATGGGCCGAGGAGGCCTTGCCGGACGGCCTCTGTCCCGACCAGTCGCGGCTCCCCTGTCGCCTCCCACTGCAGCGCCGGTCTCAAGCGGCCTCTCGGCGATGGAGCGGGTCGAACTCGAGGAGCTGCGGGCGGAGAAAGAACGCTTAGCAAGCCTCGCAGACAGCCTACGAAGCAGTAACGCCAAGCTCACTGCTGAAATCTCAGAACTCCAAAATCAAAATGCTCAACTGATAGAAGATCATACACGAGACGTGCTGCAGATCAAAGCAAAGGAAACCCAATTAGTCCGAGCAAGAGGCGAATGTGACGTCCTGAAAGCCGAGATTGAAAGTATCCGCAAGGAAAGTGAGCGGTACAAGCGCGAAGTATCACGGCTAGGTCGCGAAAGCATCGGCCGCGAGCGAGAAGATATGATGCGTGGCCGAGGCCTAGATGACACTACCGACATTGGAGCCGGAGGTATCTATGAAGATTCCGCCCTGAACAGTACCAGCCGGTATCCCGCAAACGGCAACATCGCTCACCCTCCGCGACCGACCAGCACAGCACTCCATAGAACGGGGAGCTCGGCAAGTACTCAGAGCGGACGAGCACAGCCCTCAAACCCCAGACCGCAAAGCGGATACGCATCTCACAGCAACCGTCTCGATCTCTCCCCCAGTGAAGAAAAGGAAAACAACGGCCTAGGAATCGACTCCCTTGGTGCGGCAAGACGAAAGATTAGTCCTCCAGTTATGGCAAATGGAGCGAGCGGGAGGAGTAGTCCACAACGACCAGCCTATACATCGATGAGCCGTGAGGCCAGTGATTCGGGCGCCGAGAGACCTGGGGTTGGGAGCAGAGAACCCAGCAGCGGTGCGAGGCCGGAAGAGAATTGGAAGAGAGCCGCGGAGGTGACGAGCCAATTGAAGGCCAGGATTGAGGCGATGAAGGTACGTTGCCCTTCGCTCTCGAAAGATGCGGGCGCGCCATGACTAACTTAAAATCCCCAGGCGCGACAAGGCTTGACTCGACACTAATAATGCCTGGCGCGACCTCACGCTGTACGGTTGTTTAATCTCCGGCAGGCTCGCACTGCAATACTCAGTTTACTCTGCAAACTCGACGAAGCGGCAACGGGCATTAACGACCATTGGGAGAATTGTGAATTGGGCGTTGGAGTCTTGGATCAGCGGTGCTACCATGCGAGCGAACCACAGCATAGCCACGGAGAAGGGAATGTTTCGAGGCTTGGGCTCCCAAGTCCGTTGTTGAATGTACAGAAGTTTTCAGATCATGACGACCAGCCAGATTCGCTCTCATTGGCGACCTGGTGCTTTTAATGGCAGGCGGGTTGGTGATGCTCATGTTTGATTCCTCGAGAGATTGTGTCAAGAGCAAGCAAGTTACCGCCCCCGGAGCGTCCCTCTCCCCCTCTCTCCCTTCCTCCCTCCTTCTCCTTGATCTCTTGACAGCCCATCAGTGTTCAAGTCGACGGGCGCCTCTCATTCCGCCGAGAAGGCGTCATGCGTTACTTGTGCCACGCGCTACTATTCGCCATTTGAAGGGTGCTTCGGACAGTATAAATCGAGATCGTCAAGCGTATGGGACACCAGTCGCGTTCCACTAGAAAAGAGAAGGGGGGGGGGGGGGGCGGGGGAAAAGTTAGAAAAATTCCATAAACCCACAACCCTGCTGGGGGGCAACGGACAAA